>LPNX010887325.1:191254-267172 GCA_001517045.1 Pseudotsuga menziesii | reverse complement strand
TATATAATAGTTGATAAATGGATAATGGTAAGAATATTCATGATAACATGTAGCTAGACATAGATAACTCGCAGTTCTGTCTTCCATTTCATAACTACGTCTTAACCATTTGATCCCAATCTACCTGATCTAGCCACAAACTATGTGAGTGTGCTAGTATAAGATAACATGAGACCATAATATAAGATAATATCTAAACACATATAGACTTAATTAAAACTAATTTAACCTTAACAAACAAACAAACAAAAACCAATTTTACTAAGCTACCAAGCTCCATCTCCATCTTCATGTGGATAGCTAATTATAATGCAAAACAAAAAATCCCTAATCCATTAAAACCGGTTTCATATAATGATCTTTTAAGAAAACTGGACAATTGGAATGGACACCAAAACTAAATATTACTTTAGTGACGGTTCAGGTACCTCGGTTGTCTCTTCGATTTGATGACACGTATTATCATGAATTTAAATTTCAGGATTCACAGCGTTTTCAATCATTCTGTGCACGTTTTGGATCCTCCCTTCGGTTGTGTCTTTCAATTTGATCGTAGGTATAAGTCTACCAGCTTCCCTTCGATTTCAACTTGTCCACGTTTTCTATCGATCATTCGCCATACATCATAAGGAATGGAGAGAAATATGAGACTTGACTACACTTTTATTTTTGCATGTTATGCACCGCAACTGACCACCTTTGTAGCGTTTTAAGTAGTGATCTATCTAAGAGTTTATAACAATAGACTAAATTTGGTTGCTTGTAATGATATTAAAGAAAACAGAGGAATCAAGGTATGTTATGGCCACCAAATATCCAAACAAAACTAAATATTACCTTAATCTTTGTTCAGGTACCTCGATTGTCTCTTGGATTTGATCATAGGACGTATTATCATAAATTTAAATCTCTGGAGTCGTTGCATTTTCATTCATGCCATCCACGTTTTGGATTGTATCTTCGATTTGATCGCACGTATTAATGTATTATCCTCCTAGGTTAACTGCCTTTTGAATTTGTCCACCTCGACACTTTAGAGCTAGTCGTGACTTTATTCACTAGCTGACTTTATTTTATGAATAAGGCCATATTTACTAATACATTCATATTTAAATGATTGAAAGAGAGCTATGGAATAGAATATAGTTTAGATTTTTTTTTTTATATCTGTCATATTTTTCTAGTTAAACTAGTTCAATTGTGCTACATGTTATCACCCACATCCTTTATGTTATCCATTTATCAACTATTAGTAAAGTGTTGTTTAATCATTCATCATGTATAATTTATTCATGCGCTGCTCCCATTTATACATTCATGAGCTAACTAACTACAAGTTACTTGTCTCATCATCTTGGGTAAATGAAAAAGAATAGGCCTAGTCCACCCAAATCTCAAATAAAAACGCGTCTATAAACATAACCAACGTAGATCCAAATCCTAGACTCTATCAAGCGCCAAGAGAGATCAAATCTCTCAAGGTGCAAACCTCTTCTTAGGTATTGCACTCAATGAACTATCAACTTTGGTGTGTCCTATATATAGCCATTGATTTGATTCAAACCAAAAGACGCATTTTTTTATTTAAAGTCCTTATTTATGGCTGACATATGAAATTTATTATTTTTTTACTTTGTTAGGAACGAACATTATAAAATTTTCTCATACATGGTTTTAAAACCACATGCAAGGCCCTCCTACAACCATGGGTTCTTTAAGAGGCCTTGCACGTGGCCTTAAAACCATTTGCAAGGCCATCCTAAACCATGTACAATAAAACCATGGGTTGTTTAGGAGGCCTTGTACATGGTTTTAAAACCATGTGCAATGCCCTCCTAAACCATGTACAATAAAAAACCATGGGTTTTTTAGAAGGCCTTGCACATGGTTTTAAAAGCAATCACATGTTTTTAAAACCATGTTCAAGGATAACATTTTTTTTGTGGATAATTTAATTTTCTATTTTTTATTATTTTGTTAGGTAGGAATATTACAACATCTTCCCCATATTGTGTTTTTTTCGTGACCCACATTTTTTTTAGGGATACTTAATTTTTTACTTCTTTATTGTTTTGTTAGGTAGGAAGATTACAACATCTCCCCCATATTAAGTTGTTTTTTTGGCCGACATTTATTTTTTCCTATAATTAATTAATTAATTTATTAATATAAATAATGTTACATAACATTACATAACGTTACAAGATATCCCCCATACTAGGTTGTAGAGTGCCTCTTGGCGCAACAAGAACAAACATTTCACTTAAATAGACTTTAACTTAACTCGGAACTACATTAGCTATTTTTTACGAATAGAACAAGTCACCATTGAAAGCAATGCCAACATTGACTATGTAGACACAAGAATTTGTAGAACAATGTAAATGCATATATGAAGAAAAAAAATCATAATTGTTCATTGGTTTTGGTCTTAATTATTGTTTCATTTATATGGTGGATGAGATTGTAAAACAATATAAATATATATGAATTTTTTGTGTAGTAGTAGTAGTCTATTTTTTTTGTAGTAGTAGTCTATTTTTCACTATATCTTTAAAATATTGTGAAACTATTTTTAGGTATTGAGTTACAAACTTTGGAGCATCCGTAACCCACCTAGAGCTGAAAAATAAATATTTTTATTTATTTGAGAAAACATTATGCTAAAAGTTATTGTAAAGTTTTTATGACCAAGTTGATAAAGGATGGCTATAATTGAATATTTATTTAAATAATTAAATGGAGAGACACATATCCAAAGGAGACTGATGAAAGAGTGTTCACTAACCCACTAGGAGGAATAAGCAGCTGTAGAAGACTAAACGACAAGTGGTTGCACTAACATTTCACTTTCTAGTTGTTGCAAGAAGCAAAATCCCTAAAATTGTGGTCATGTATCCTCAGAGGAAGAACTGAGCAGGTGTCTCCTTTAATTACAAAACTGACCCAAATACCTGGGAAATATTATAAAGACCATTTAATTGAGTAGGAGGCTCGTTACATTCTATTCTAGGTGATAGAGCCTTATGACTTGCTGTAAACTGAAAAGTCGAGCACACAAGGGAATTCACTGAGAGGATAGGTGAAGTGAAATTGATGAGAGTTAAGCCTGCTAGTGAGTGCTAAGTTGTAGAGATTATTCTGTGTGGGATGTTACAATACATATTCATCCTAGTGGTTCAGTGAATAGGCTTGAGGGTCCTAAAGAAAATGATCTTGGCTTCTTTCAGGAGACGGTTGGGAGGAAATGTCTCCTTTGGGTGGTTTTTCCCTTTCTGCAATTATCGAGGTTCTAAGCTGATTTGTTTATTATCTATGATTTTATTCTATATCTTTATCTGGATGTTTTATGAATGTTGATGGACTTTATAATTAGTAACCATTTTAAACTAGAACAGGTTAGAAACATCATCATTGTGTATATTCTTTATGAAGCATGCCTTAGTATTCTCGAAGTTTAATGGCAACTGTACAATAATGTAACTGTTATGTAAAGCAAATCTATAGATAATTACCTATGATTTTATAAATAGTTTATAATATCATTATACAATTTTTCTTTAAGTTTCGTTCATTATACGCATGAAATATGATAACCCATGTTAAATAAGCAACAAATTCATTACATCTAGTTTTACTAATATATTTCTCAATCAAATTATTAAGCTCCTAACGGGAGCTCGAAACCCTATCTTTTTTATTTCACTTATCACTTATTATAAATAGGTTCACATAGGTAGGATAATAATATTTCTTCTTTCCAACTCTCTATCATTTTAAGAAACGTTAGAATCATAGTTAAAGGAATCTTCCTTTTCAACCGAAAGGCTTAAACTAAAGTTATAACTAGGTTTTTAAGACTCAAATGAAATTTACATAGGAACTGATTAAAACCACCTCACTGTCTCTTTAATAAGAATCAAAATTTTAGCAAGCTCTCTTTAACAAGAATCAAGGTCTCTTTATATCACATTGAACCCAATTTTAGTTCATATAATTCTTTAGCTCTTTCCTCGTAGTACTATTCGAATAAAAACTTCATTTTAAAATATTTTTTAAAGATTCTCCAGATTAGGTACTTCTTAATATTTTTTACTCTTTGTATGTCTTGCCACTAGATGTCAGCCTTCCTAGTAAGATTCTAGATATCCATCTGGGCTTTCAGTCTCTCAGAGAAGTTATAAATCTAGAAATATTTCTTCATTCTTGACAATCAAGCCTCAACTTCTTCACATTTTTCTACTTCCCCATTAAACATGGGAGGATTTATGTTTTTAAATTCCTCAAAAATTTCTTCATGTGGTTTATACTTCCTTCTACTAGGTTTACTGTCACTTTCACTACTGTCACTTGTGTATTTATACCTTTTGCTATATGACCTTGCTTTAACCTCTAAAGAAGATTCACTATGAGAATATTTTTCTTTCTTTCATTTATGTTTATAGGACATAGTTTCATAATCAATTTCATAGATATTTTTTTTTATCTTTTCTTGTGTTATGTATTTTTTCTAATAACATCTGATTCAGTTCCATAATTCTTTCATTATCTATTTTTACAGTTTGCAATTCATCATTCAACTCCTTAACTATTTGTAGTAATTCTAAAGGTGGATTATTCAGTTCTCCAAAAAAATTGTCTCGATTGTTGTGCTGGGATCCATTTTCAGTAGATGCTTCAACACATTCCATTTTCCTGCAAAATAAATTTTATATTTCTGTACATAAGTAAATGTAAAATATGATCAGTATATTTTTTTCTTGTTTGCATGCGAGTGAGCCAATCAAGCCTAGTGTTTGGAACCTCACTCTCATACCACATGTAAAATCCCTAAAAATTCATAAATAAATAAAAAAATTGTTTACTATAAATAACTTTAAGAATTCCTAAGAAATAATTCCAAGATATGTTATACTTCAAAATTCCTCTGTCGAAATGATAAAGTATTTTTTATAATCTGTAGTACTCATGTTCTTAAGCTTAATGTTTTTTCATTATAATGCCTCTTTATATGACACTTGTTGATATTACGTCAACATTCTAGTCCGTACAATTTTTTGGAAAATTGTTCTTTAAAATATGTTGGTTGCAATGTTGTAAAATTGTTTTCGTTCTTTCAGTTTTGGTATAATCATGAAATTTTAAGGAAAGAGTCATAGTCTTACTAAGCCTTTAAGGCTAACGCATGAATCTTCATTTTATTTTCTGCAGGTGGATGAGATCACCCTTAAGATTTGCCGAGGAACAAATCCTAAACTACAAGGTATCGAAAACAACATAAAAAAAGGTGGCCCACCTAGGTTTTGAAAATAACCTAAAACCTAACCCATTTTTAAATCGACCTTCATGCTATATACTATAAATTTCATAGTGGGGACATAATGCATAAGGATTTGGTATTTAGTTATGATGAGATGGTTGGTATAAATCTTGGAACCAAGATGGCGAAAGTATTAACCAAAGGACATGACATAAATTCATCCACATGCATGCCATGTGGTCACATTAAAATATCTATTTGGTGGAAAATGGACGTGACATAAATTCATCCACATGCATGCCTAAGGATTTAATGCATCTTGAAGCTCATGTATGTCCTTTTGATGGGGTTCTATTTAGTGTTAGTTGTTCTCTCATTTTTGCACTCGGCCTCTGGTTGTTCGACTTCATTTTTCTTTTTTCTATGAACAGAGATGGAGTAACCAAAAATCTTGTTCCTTGACACCTTCTAAACCTGTCCTAGAAGATTTATTAGTTTGCTGGTGAATTTCGTAAACCTCGTTCTGGTGATGTTTGGGTGATTCTACTTAGATTTATGAATGTCGAGAAGGTAAATGCTTCTTTTACACTTCCATTATTAATTTTTTCTCGTTGTGCATGGTTTAGTAAAATTATTGTTTAACGCTCGGAATAGTGTATGTGCAGGAGATATCTAGAACGACTCTCTGCGATGTGGGGTTTTGGTTGGATACTCGTAAAGAAACGTTTGCAGCCGGTAAGACTTATGGCGTTACCTTTCATGGCTCTTTGGACAAAACTTGGTGTCTTGTTTTGTGTTTATCCACGTAGCATTGGGGCTTCATATCTACGCCTGTTTGTCAGTGTGAAAGTTATAAATTCCTTATGGAAATGAACTTGATACTATAAGGGATTTTCGTCGCTTGTGGATTCATAGCGACTATGCCACTTTTATAATAAAAATGTTTAATGTGTATCTATTGCACTTCTTCTACTTGTTTTGATAAGGTAATTATTTCAGTTTTGTAAGAACCCATAAGGGCTTTGCATAATGTCAAGTGTAATATCCTGAATTTTGGACCTACCATTTATAGGCATGATCCTATTGATCATGATGATTATATTGATATTTTATTTTTATATTGGATCAAAGACCCCACTGCATATGAACATGATGATTTTCTTTGTATATTGGATGTAAGCCAATTGTTGATGATATATGTATATATATGTTGGTTGTGTTGGGAGTGGACCCTAAAGCACATGATTGATGAAATGTTTTGTGTTGGGAATGGACCCTGAAGAACATGATTGATGAGATGATTTGTGTTGAGCGAGAGGTTCTGGAGCACATGAGTAATTACATTTGTGTTGATCATAAAGCTTTGGAACACATGAAAGTATAATTGGAAATGTTGGGCATAAGCTCTGGAGCATTCCATGTTGATGTTGAGCATAAGCTCTGAATCATTGGATCCTTGGGAATTGTATCCTTAGTTGTATCATAGAAGTACATCCTAGCATTTAGTGTTGAACAAGAGCTCTAGAATTGTACTATGTTTGTAAATCCTTGTTATAAGCATTGAGTATGGGCTCTGGTAAGCACTAGGGGTTTCTGAAAAGATTAAAATCACCTCCGAGTGAAAACGACTCGAGAAAAATATTGATCTTATCATACTTATTTTTAAGTGATTAAATGAAATTTAAAATTTTTGTATTCTCATCAAGTACTAAAGAACTATCACATTATACGAGGGAAACCCAACATGCAAGGATGTTTAGAGCTTCCTATCCTAATATACCTAATCCATCTATCTACTTGACCTTCATAAAGAAGTGTCATTAAGTCTAGGGATCATGATACATGATGCCCAAAGACAAATGCTAACAAGTATTTAATACTATGTATTTTATACATAGTATGTATAAAGAATTAATTATGATTAATTATATAATTGAATAAATAAAGAAGAGAAGCTCCACCAATTATTATTTGTTATTAAAGGATTAATAAATAGTGTAATATCTATGAAATATTTACTAAGAACTAGTTAAAAGTTCCTCGATTAAGAATTGAAAATTACCCCAGTAAATTAAAAAGGCTTAAATCAAGAAATCAATGATTTTTTGATTTAACTGCCCCTTTGACTAAGAAGTTTGTCTATAAAGACTCAAGCCAAGCAAAGGCTTGGGGTTCTGATTTTTATCTAGGAGAATTATTGTTCTGCCTGTTTGGCTCTCAAGTGTTTTCTTGGAGAACTTTTCCTACAAGGAAAAGAGGATTGATTAAGAATTGATTACCAGTTAGGAAACCATACCTTATGAGCTCTAAGCTACTTTCATGTTGGAATCCAGCTCCAAGGGATCCGGATTTAATCCAGAAATGGTTTTGGGTCATGGCTGGGTGGAACGTGGTAGTTCCCAAGTTATTTGGTCATCAAACAGAGGTCATATTTGCATTGAGCTGTTAATACTGGTTATTTAAGTGTGTAGGTGCAGCCATTGACAAAGATTAAAATTCAGGTATGAAACCCTTGAAGGCCTATTCCTTTTCTTTCGTAAATATTCAGTACATGATTGATGTTAAGTAATGGCTGCAATGTAATTTCTAACCCTAATGGTTAAGTTTTATGTTTAACAATCTATTAGGGTCTGTATTTGTAACTTACTAATCATAGGTTGGAGAATTTTTATTATATGATGTTTATGTTCAGGGTTTGTATATTTCATAAATGTTTCTCTATTAACTAGGTTTTGATCTTAGTATTATGTTTATACTTTGTTCTCTATATTTAATATCCTACTCACATATTCCATTTGTCAGCAGAGGCTTTCCCTAAGCTTTAAAGAAACTAGTTCAGTAGTAATTAATTAAAATATTAATTATGTAACTAATAACAAGTATATATTATAAACTAGATATAATAAACAAGCTAATCAAATTATTAAAGACCTTCCAAGGCTTGTTTCACATAATCATTAAAACAAAATACTTTATATAACTAGAAACAAACATTATAATTAATCAGAGGGATATCGTGATCATCCATGTGGTCCTTATCAAGAATCTGCCATAAAACCTACAGTCTTAACATTTATAATAAAATACCATAAATCACATGCATTATATCTTTAAAGGTCCCATATAATATTCATCATAAACATCCACCTATAATTTTACCAAGTAAACAATTCATATAACTCTGTAGTAATAAACAGAGGTCGTGGTATCGACCCTTATGGGTTACAAATATAATTCATAAGAAAAATTAAACTCCACGTTAAAAACATCTCTATATTTCTTATTTAAACAAGGAATCATTCCTCTTAAGAATAAAACCCTATATTATGCCAACACAGGTCGCGACATCGAATCCCGTGGATGTCCGTGACCCAAGGCCAACATAATAATAACCTTAACATAAATCGTTACTGTAATCAAAATGCATAATAAAATACATAGCTTAATACGTAGTATCCTTTCTATTATTACATATAAAATGTTTTACAATTTGGTATCGCCCAGGCCCAAATCCTGAAGGTCGTATACCAAGTCACATCGACCATGGCCAAGTTTCCAAATCCAATCACATAGTAATAATCACACAGTCACGCTATAGTATCAAAAACAATATTATGGGTTTTACATAACCCTCATTGTTACATCCATATCTTTTTAAATGACAAATTACATATTAAAATGGAAACTAAGATATCACAGTCGTTGGGAGAGGCATATGCCATTCATGGGAGAGGCACATGCCATTGCAATAATGGTCTAGCCCATGGCATAACTCCCTAAGCTCTAGAATCTTTCCCAGACATAAATTACAAACAATATAAATGGAGTGTTGTGCCTACTTCTAAAACCCAAACTATTACCATTATACACAGACTAAATTCTACAGGCTTAAAGCCATGATCGAACCCAGCAAGTCAACATTTTAAAACCAGCATTAAAATAACTAAACAGTCCTGAATTTACACAGTATAATCTATTAAAAATGCTGAACGAAAATCGTATGCATCTTATACCAAAACACATTACAGTCTTCACATAGAATTCAATGTGCAGTATATTTACATAGTAAGGCATGGATCCTCTTTTACAACAGTCAATTTATTAATAATGTTAAATGGAAAGCTATGAGCTATGGAAAAATTACAAGTAATGGTGCCGCCCACGGCTCAAAATTCCAAACCTCCGAACGAGAGTCAAAACCTAGAGCAAGCTACATTACAAACCCCGAAGGCAAAGTCGACAAGTGCCATCAAAAATTCCAACCCTGTAAAGAATCCCAATTTAGAAATGACCAAAACAAGAGGATGCAAGTAAGATCTTGCTAGCAGGCTTACCATCACCATGAAGTAGCAACCCCAAATCAAAAGCGTATCTCTGTGCAAAACCTGGAGCGCTATCATTTTCACCTGCAATCAAATCAACAATGGCATGAGCAGCATGACCATGCCATGGATAAAAAAACAAACCAATGTGTTTACACATAGTCTGGTAGTTAGCTTACCTACAAATCGATGGAGGTTTCCTCCCTTCTCCAACTATGCAAAATCCAAATGAAACGCCAATGCCAAAACCACGTAATCCACAAACAACAAATTCATAAACCCTTTGCCAAGTGTTTTCACAAACTTCGATGGCATTAATGGCACTAGATAGTTTCCATTAATGCATTCATAAACCCTCACCATAGTTTATGAATCATCGTTGTAATACATTCAACCAAGTCATAAGTTTAAACCCTGATATTTCATGGTGCACACTATACCCTATAGTTTAACCACCTTCTAATGTCAGCGTAGACATAATACTAATGACATGGTATTTATACCATAGTCTCCCAACTTTAAAGTATGCGCAGAACATAACACTACTGTATAGTGTTTACAATGTCATCCCTTTAGCATCAAAGTATTATGTTATTACATGCTCTTTGCTAGTTCATATAGGTAGGATTTGTTCATAAGTCTTAATTCTAGGTTTTGTAGCATTTAGAAATCATGGAAAATGTAGTATGCCATGATGCTCTCATTAGAGAGAATGAGCTTATTGATTCAAGCTTGAAACCGAAGTAGACCTGCAAGGTAGAAACAAGAGAAGTGTAATTATTAATCAAGAAGTAGATAATTAAGAATGGTAAGGACAGTAAGTTAATTCACAGCATCTAGTTAATTAATTAAGAAAGATAATTAACGAACATAGGGCTTACTTGAGTCGTAAAAAGGAACAATAATAAAAGTGCAAGGTTGAACTGGAAGTATAACTAGGAACTTAATTGCTTCAAGTAACCAAATAACCCTGATGTTGCAAAAGTAACATGTAAGTCAATAAATAAGGTGCTTTAGTTTGAATGACTAAGTAAGCCTGCATAACAAAGAATGACCTTACCTCTCAGATCAGCATGGGAGAATGAGTCCCGCCACTCCACCATTTTTTTCCATCAACAACGTTAGGTTAGTTTTTATTAAATAAACAAAGTACACATGTGCAAGAGTAAAATAATGATCTATACAATTCATTAATTCACCGACAATAATAACTAAGATGTATAAATAGTTTAAATAACAGAATTAAGACATAAGAAGTGAGCGAACTAATAATCACTAAATGGGTAAGAGATTAACAAGATAGTATGGGTAGTTTCTAAAGAGATCGAAAGTATAAGTAGCACATGTAATTCCGCACGAGTAATAATGATCCCCTTTGGGGTAGTTTTCAGTAGCCTATAATTTTTTTTCAATTTTTGGGGACATTACAAGTGGTATCAGAGCCCAGTTTCAATATTGAGAGACTTATGGGCGCATTAGGAATTCACGCAGAGAAAATAAAGTATGATAAGTAATTTTTGTTACTAACAGAAATTTTTTCTGCGATTAAAAATTTTTGTGTTTCAAGAAACATTTTACAGCGTTGTTTAGTTTATGAATACGGAGGAAGAAAACAGCCGACAGGAAGAAATGACCACCCAAAATCCGGAAGTGAACTTGGTGGTCGAGCTAAACTCTGATTTGTTGAAAACTTTGCACAGTCTTCAATCTAAACTAAAAAGTTTTAGAGAAGACAGTCTAAATTAAAGAAAGGAACAACAAGCTATAAATGAAGCATTATTGCATAACATGATGGGAGGGATCCCGTAAGGTAAACCTACCTATTCCACCAATAGATCCAAAAGAGAACCATACCATGAGCGGGCCAGCATCCCAAGAGAAGCAGAAAAATAAAGTACACCTGAAGCAACTAAAGGAGATCATCACAGTCCTGCTACTAATGACTCGCTTTCTCCACAGAGAAAGAGGCAACGAAATGATGACAATCTTCAGGAGGGGTTTCGAAAAATAAGATCCCCTTACCGCATGAGTGCCCTAGAATTGGTGGAACTCAAACTGCGGCTGGAGGAGTTAATAGAGAAAGGGTATATCTGACCCAGTGTGTCCCCTTGGGGAGCACCGAGTTTGTTCATAAAGAAGAAGGATGGTACGATGTGGATGTGCATTGATTACCATCAGTTGAACAAAATGACTATAAAGAACCGTTACCCGCTCCCTAGGATCGATGATTTGTTCGACGAGGTGGGAGGAGCCAAAATCTTTTCGAAGATTGACCTGCGACCCTAATACCATCATGTACGAATCTGAGATGAAGATATTCCCAAGACCTACTTTTGTACGAGGTATGGGTACTATGAGGTTGTAGTGATGCCATTCGGGTTGACCAATGCACCCAAATTTTTTATGTGTACGATGAACAACATATTCAGTAAATATATGGATAATTTTGTACTAGTCTTTATTAATGACATTCTGGTTTATTCTAAGAATAAAGAGGAACACGAAGAACACCTTTGCATAGTACTTTGAGTGTTGAGAGAACACCAGCTCTATGGTAAGTTTAGTAAATGTGATTTTTACAAACCATAAATACAGTACCTAGGTCACATCATATCTGAGACAGGAATAGTTGTGGACCCAGAAAAGATTCAAGCTATAAAGGATTGGCCTACCCTGACTTGTGTCATTGATATTAGGTCCTTTTTGGGTTTAGCTGGGTATTATCGAAATTTCATTGATAACTTCTCGAGAATCGCTTGCCCCATGATGGTTTTGCATAAGAAAGCAAACAATTTCTTATGGACTGACAAGTGTGAAGAAAGTTCACAAAACCTTAAGCAACTTTTGATGACCGCACGAGTGTTGCGGATTGCAGATTCCGATGGGGATTTCATTGTATGCACAGATGCAAGCAAGGAAGGACTTGGAGGAGCCCTCTTGTAAAATGATCATGCAATCTGTTATGAATCATGGAAATTAAAATAACATGAGAAGAATTATCCCATGCATCATCTTGAGCTAGAGGCCATTATCTACGCTTTGAAGATGTGGAGGAACTACCTCATGGGGAGGAAGTTCCTTCTAAAGACTAACAATATGAGTCTAAAATATTTATTCGATCAACCCAATCTGAATGCGAGGCAAGTGAGATGGTTGGCTTTCCTGAGTGAGTATCACTTTGAACTAAAGCATATTAAGGGAAAAGAGAACAAAGTTGCTGATGCTTTGAGTTGACAAACTCATATGATATATGAGGTGACCCTGAGTCAAACTGATGCATATTTGCATGAGAAGATTAGAACGGCGAACAAAGTTGACCCATTCTATGTGGAAATCTTCAAGAAGGTCCAAGAGGACCGGTTGTTTCAACAATAGAAGGAATACAAGGTGGATGAATCCGAACTACTATGGTCTAAGAATATATTGTATGTTTCATATAGAGGGGACATTTGGTCCAGCATCCTCACAGAATTTCATAGGGAAATCTACTTGGGGCACCTGAGATATACAAAGATGGTATTTAGCATGAAGAGACACTTTTTCTGGCCTAAGTTAAAGATCGACATTGCAATGTTTGTTACGAAATGTGAGTAATGCCAGCTAGTTAAAGCTGAGCACCAACATCCTTCAGGATTTCTACAGTGATTTCCCATTCCAAAATGGAAGTGGGAAGTTATCAGTATGGCTTTTATTACTGGCTTACCAAAAAGAAAGAATAAAAATGATTCCATCTCCGTAATCATTGACAAGCTG
This sequence comes from Pseudotsuga menziesii, assembly GCA_001517045.1. Taxonomy (NCBI): domain Eukaryota; kingdom Viridiplantae; phylum Streptophyta; class Pinopsida; order Pinales; family Pinaceae; genus Pseudotsuga; species Pseudotsuga menziesii. The sequence goes on along the minus strand of LPNX010887325.1, from coordinate 253,837 downwards.
TCAAAGGAAACACACTTCATCACCATAAAATTGACCTACAAGGCTATGAACATTGTCGATATCTTCCTAAAAGAGATATTTAGATTGCATGGGATACCCAAAGAAATTATCTTAGATCGAGATGTTAAGTTTATAGGAAAATTTTGGAGATCTTTATTCTATAGATTAGATATGTAGCTGAAATTTAGCACTGCTTGTCACCCGCAGATAGAAAGGCTGTCTGAAAGAGTAAACCTAATTGTTGCTGACATGCTTCGAATGTATGTCATGAAAAACCCCACCAATTGGGAGGATTATATGCACCTTGCAGAGTTTGCATATAACAACTGGTATCAGGCTTCCGCCAAGATGAGTCCTTTCGAGGTACTCTATGGACGGAAGTGTAGTACCCCAGTTACTTGGGACAATCTGGTAGATCAGCTCATGTTAGGGCCTAAACTATTATTGGACTTGGAACAGTTAGTTACCAAGGTCTAGGGAATCCTTAAAGAGGCACAAAACCATCATAAAAGTTATGCGGATAAGAAAAGAAAAGATAAATACTATCAAGTAGGTGAGCATGTCTACTTGAAAGTGAAAGTAAAATGGAGCTCATTGATCTTGGGTAGGTGTGGTAAGTTAGCACATAGATTTTGTGGACCTTTTGAAATTCTGGCGAAGAAAGGACCAGTGGCTTATGAAATAGCATTACCTGTGCACATAAGAGTTCATAATGTTTTCCATGCATCTTTATTAAATAAATATGTTTATGACACTAAGCATATCATTGATTGGTCATTATTACAAGTGGAACATGAGGGGGAATTTTCCCCTAACCCTTTGCATATATGGACAAGAGAGAAGTGCAGCTTCAGAAGCGCACTTTAATCCAATTGAAAGTGTAGTGAAAGCACTTTGAGGTAGATGAGGCTACCTAGGAGAATGAGGCCACCATGAGAAAGGCTTACCCCACCTTTTTTCATGATATCATTCATATTCCCTAGAACACTAGGCATGGTGTTGTACTAAGCAGGGAGGGATGTAATATCAAAAAAATTGGACCTACCATTTATAGGCATGTGCCTATTGATCATGATGATTATATTAACGTTTCATTTTTATATTTAGTCAAAGACCCCACTGCATATGAACATGATGATTTGCTTTGTATATTGGGCATAAGCCAATTGTTGATGATATATGTATATATATGTTGGTTGTGTTGGGCGTGGACCCTGAAGCACATGATTGATGAAATTATTTGTGTTGGGCGTGGACCCTGAAGCACATGATTGATGAAATGATTTGTGTTGGGCATGGACCTTGAAGCACATGATCGATGAGATGTTTTGTGTTGAGCAAGAGGCTCTGGAGCACATGAGTACTTACATTTTTGTTGAGGTTAAATCTCTGAAAAAATGAAAATATAATTGGAAATGTTGGGCATAAGCTCCGGAGCATTCCATGTTGATGTTGAGCATAAAATCTGGAGCATGGGATCCTTGGCCATTGTATCCCTAGGTGTATCATACAAGTACATCCTAGCATTTAGTGTTGAGCGAGAGCTCTGGAATTGCGTTATGTTTGTAACTCCCTAATATAAGCATTTAGTATGGATTCTAGTAAGCACTAGGGGTTACTAAAAAGATTAAAATCACCTCCGAGTGAAAACGACTCGAGAATAATATTGATCTCATCATACTTATTTTTAAGTGATTAAATGAAATTTTGAATTTATGTATTCTCATCAAGTATTGAAGAACTACCACATTATACGAGGGAAACCCAACATGCAAGGATGTTTAGAGTTGCTTAGCCTAGTATACTTGAGCCGTCTATCTACTTGACCTTCATAAAGAAGTGTCGTTAAGTCTAGGGATCATGATACATGATGCCCGAAGACAAATGCTAACAAGTATTTTAATACTATGTATAAAGAATTAATTATGATTAATTATATAATTGAATAAAGAAGGAAGAGAAGCTCCACCAATTATTATTTATTATTAAAGGATTAATAAATAGCGAAATATCTATGAAATATTTACTAGGAACTAATTAAAAGTTCCTAGGTTAAGAATTGAAAATTACCCCAGTAAATTAAAAAGGGTTAAATCTAGAAATCAAGAATTTCTTGATTTAACTGCCCCTTTGACTGAAAAGTCTATCTATAAAGACTCAATCCAAGGAAAGGCTTACCATTCTGATTTTTATCAAGGAGAATTATTATTCTGCCTATTTTTGCTTTCAAGTGTTTTCTTGGAGAAATTTTCCTACAAGGAAAAGAGGATTGATTCAAAACTGATTACTAGTTAGGAAACCCTACCTTAGGAGCTCTAAGATACTTGTATGTTGGAATCTAGCGTGGGGAGATCCATATTTAAACCAGGAATGGTTTCGGTTCATGGTTGGGTGGAATGTGGTAGTTCCCAAGTGATTTAGTCGTCAAACAGAGGTCAGATCTACATTGAATTGTTAATGGTGGTTATTTAAGTGTGCAGGTGTATCCACTGACAAATATTAAAATTTAGGTATGAAACCCTTGAAGTCCTATTCTATTTATTTCCAAAAGATTCATTACTATTTATGTTAAGTAATAGCTGTAATGTAATTTCTAACCCTAATGGTTAAGTTTTATGGTTAACAATTTGCTAGGCTATGTATTTGTAATTTACTAATCATAGGCTAGAGAATTTTTATTATATGTTGTTTATGTTTAGGGTTTGTATCTTTCATAAATGTTCTTGTATTAACTAGGTTTTGATCTTAGTATTATGTTTATACTTTGTTCTCTGTATTTAATACCCTGCTCACATATTCCATTTGTTAGCAAACCCTTGCCCTAAGATTTAAAGAAACTAGTTCAGTAGTAATTAATTAAAATATTAATTATGGTAACTAATAACAAGTATATATTATAAACTAGACCTACTAAGAACAGATTTCATATAATAAACAAGCTAATCAAATTATTAAAGACATTCCAAGGTCTGTTTCACATAATCATTAAAACAAAATACTTTACATAACTTGAAACAAACATTGAAATTAATCAAAGGGATATCGTGACCATCCATGTGGTCCTTATCAAGACTCTGCCACAAAACCTACAATCTTAACATCTATAATAAAATACCATAAATCACATGCATTATATCTTTAAAGGTCCCATATAATATTCATCATAAACATCCACCTATAATTTTACCAAGTAAACAATTCATATAACATTGTATTAATAAACAGAGGTCATGGTATTGACCCTTATGGGTTACAAATATAATTCATAAGTAAAATTAAACTCCACATTAAAACATGTTTATAATTCTTATTTAAACAAGGAATCATTCCTCTTAAGAAGAAAACCCTATCTTTTTCCAACACAGGTCGCGACATCGAATCCCATGGATGTTTGTGACCCAAGGCAAACATAATAATAACCTTAACATAAACCATTAATGTAATCAAAATTTATAACAAAATCCATAGCTTAATACATAGTATCCTTTCTATTATTACATATAAAATGTTTTACAATTTGGTATTACTCAGGCCCAAATCGTGAAGGTCATATACCGAGTCACACCAGCCATGGCCAAGTTTCCAAATCCAATCACACAGTCACGCTACAGTAACCAAAAATATATCATGGGTTTTCCATCACCCTGGCTGTTACAACCATATCTTTTTAAATAACAAATTACATGTTAAAATGCCAACTAAGCTATAGCAGTCATTGGAAGAGGCACATGCCATTCATGGCATGTCCTACATCCATGCTGGACCATTAAAACCAAATTACAACAATCTTTATAATACAGAGTTTTCATTAACACTAACACAAAGCTTACGGTTGCAAGCCAATGGGGTATGACACCATTGCAATAATGGAGCAGCCCATGGCATAACGGCCCAAGCTCTAGAAGCTTTCCCAAACATAAATTACAAACAATATAAATAGAGTGTTGTACATAGTTCCAAAACCCAAACTGTTACCATTATACACAGAGTAAATTCTACGGGCTTAAAGCCATGATCGAACCCAACAAGGCAACATTTTAAACGCACCATTAAAATAACTACACAGTCCCATATTTACATAGTATAATATATTAACAACGCTGAATGAAAATTGTATGAATCTTATACCAAAACACATTATATTCATTACATAAAATCCAACGTGTAGTATATTTACATAGTAAGGCACGAATCCTCTTTTACAACAGTCAATGTATTAATAATGTCAAATGGCAAGCTATGAGCTATGGCACCATTACAAGTAATGGTGCAGCTTGGCTTAAAATTCCAAACCTACCAACGAGAGTCAAAACCCAGAGCAAGCTACATTACAAACCCCAAAGACAGATTCGACAAGTGCCATCTAAAACCCCAACCCTGTAAATAATCCCAAATCAGAAATGCCTAGAATGAGAGGAGATAAGTAAGATCTTACTAGCAGGGTTACAATGGCAATGAAGTAGCAACCCCAAATCGAAATTGTAGATCTTTGCAAACCCCGGAGCGCCTTCATTTTCACCTGCAATCAAATCAACGATGGCATGAGAAGCATGACCATGCCATGGATAAAAAAATGAAACAATGTGTTTACACAGAGTCTTGTGGTTAGCTTACCTGCAAATCGATGGAGGTCACCTCCATTCTCCAACTGTACAGAAGCCACATGAAACCCCAATGCCAAAACCACATAATGCACAAACAACGAATGCCCAAACCCTTTTCCAAGAATTTTCTCAAACCCTAATGGCACTAATGGCACCAGCTAGTGGCAATTAATGCATTCATAAACCATCACCATAGTTTATGAATCATTGTTGTAATACATTCAACCAAGTCATAAGCTTAAACCCTAATATTTCATGGTGCACACTATACCATATACTTTCACCACCTTCTAATGTCATCGCAGACATAATACTAATGACATGGTATTTATACCATAGTCTCCCATCTTTAAAGTATGCGTAAAGCTTAACACTATTGTATAGTGTTTACAATGTCATCCCCTTAGCATCAAAGTATTATGTTATTAAATGCCCTTTGCTAGTTCATATAGGTAGTGTTTGTACACAAGTCTTAATCCTAGGTTTTGTAGCATTTAGGAATCATGGCAAACATAGTATGCCATGATGCTTTCGCTAGAGAGAACGAGCTTATGGATTCAAGATCGAAACCCAAGTAGACCTGCAAGGTAGAAACAAGAGAGGTGTACATATTAATCAAGAAGTAGATAATTAAGAATGGTAAGGACAATAAGTTAATTCACAGCATCTAGTTAATTATCCAAATATAATTAACGAACATAGGGCTTACCTGAGTCATAAAACAGAATAGTAATAAAAGTGCAAGGTAGAACTGGAAGTATAAATAGGAATTGAATTGATTCAAGTAACCAAATAATCCTAATGTTGCAAAAGTAACCTGTATGTCAATAAATAAGGTGCCTTATTTCGAATGAATTAAGTAATACTACATAAGGAAGAATGACCTTATCTCTCAGATCATCATGAAAGAACAAGTCTTGCTAGTCCACCACTTTTTTCCCATCAACAAAGTTAAGCTATTTTTTATTAAATAAACAAAGTCACATGTGCAAGAGTAAAACAATGATCTATACAATTCATTAATTCACCAACAATAATAACTAAGATGTATACATAGTTTAAATAAAATAATTAAGACATAAGAAGTGAACGAACTAATAATCACTGAATGGATAAGAGATTAATAAGACAGTATGGGTAGTTTTTGAAGAGATTGAAAGTATAAGTAGCACATGTGATTCCGCACGAGTAATAATGATCCCCTTTGGGGTAGTTTTCACTAGCCTATAAAATAAAATAAAATTCAATTTTTGGAGACATTACATCAAGTTTATCTTATTAATTCTATAATATGGTTCTTTTATTCAACAAGCGACTATGTACAATTTTGCAATATATCTAACTATCACTCTTGTTTATCGTTTTACAGTTTTTGAATGTTTGTAAATAAATACAGCCATGAGGCCCTTTACTGTCATGATTGATTTGGAAAGAGAGTGGTAAGGCCTCTAACAAGAGGTATTAATTAGTATCAACCTCTCGCAAAGTTGTGAGGTTTTTATATCTAACTTTATTTTACAGTTCGTTGCTTTTGCAATATTATACTGTGGTTGCGAGGCCTTTTTCTCATTGCACTCATTTTTTTAAAAGGGCCATAGAGCCACATTACTGTTTAACTTGATAGAAAATATTTATGGAATGTAGCCTGCGAGGTGTTTAAATTTACACTCTTGGATATTATTTTGATTTTGCTACACAGTCATTTTCCTTAATTTATAAAAGAGTTTAGTTTGAAAAGGAATAATATGTTGGACATGAGCCTGTACTTATCTTTTTTCTTTCTTGATAGAATCCGTAAGGCCATACTCTATTTACAAATTATGAAATGATTATTAGGTCAATTAGAATGTACTTTTTTCTTAGTGGATAAGACTAATCTTAAAACAAAATATATAAGCCCTAACAATGCTAGGTTTTTAAATATGTAAGTAATAAACTACAAATGACAATACTAATTCAGCTTATAGTCTGTAACCAGTGCTGCATCATGTTAATAAACTCGATTTGGTATTTAACCTTAAAGATATTACAAGAGTCTGGTTATGTCATCCTTATAAATAACCTCTGTAGAACCTAAATCACTTATTATTTTTTTTAATTTGGTTAACCAACTGTATCTAGGGTTTTTATCCAAAGGCTAGAACTTGACCCTATAAAAATATATTAATATACATGTAGTAATACTGTAAAAATGTTAAATCTGAATATTGCAATCGTACTAGGAGATTTCAGTTTTAAATTTTAACTCAATAATTAGATGTATATTTTATAGTACTTCCCCAATTCTTTATTGCAACATGAAATGTTATTTACTAAAAACCTAGACTAACCCAGTACATACCTCTAATTCCAACATTATGGTAGATTGTAAAATACAAGGTAGGAATAGTGTAGAAATATTTTAATGATTATACAACGAGGAAAGAAGAAGATAATTTAGGCTAAGAAATACTTTACAAAATGACTAAATCAATAGCTTTAACCTTTAACTTGATAAAATAGAAATGTAATTTTTCTAACAGCTTCCAGATATAGAGTTCATAACATATCCAATCATCCTAATTATAGTTACTGAGCATAATCCAAATAAAAGGGCAGTTTCAGAATTAAATAATAGTTGAACCTGGATAATGTGCAGAAGGGGACAACCACCTAAAGGAGACTATTCCATCGAACATTTTCCTAAAGCAACCAAGATTACTTACTTAGGACCCCCGAGCCTATTCACTGGACCACTAGGAAAAACATCACTGGATATATCCCACACATCAAACTCGATACCACTTAGCATGCAGTAGTAGACTTAACTCAAGAATTCCACTTTAGCTATTCCCTCATCAAATTCCTTGTGTGCCTCACTTTTCAATTTTCAGGAGTCACAAGGTTCATTCACTTGGATATTACAATGAGTAGTGAGCCTCCAATTCAATTTGATGGTATTTATAAGGTTTCCTAGGACTTTGGTTTAATTTTGGAATTAAATGAGCCACCAGCTCAGTTCCCCCTCTGAGGGAACAACACCAAAATTTTAAGGATTATGCTCCCTGCAACAGCTAGAAAGTGAAATGCTAGTGTTTCCACTTGTCAACTAGCCTTCTACAGCTGCTCATTCCTCCTAGTGGGTCAGTGAACACTCATTTAACAGTCTCCCTTGGATATGTGTCTCTTCTATTTAATTATTAAAATAAATAATTCTTCAATTACTGTCATCCTTGACCAACTTGGTCATAAAACTTGACAATAAATTTAACATAATGTTTTTTGAAATAAATAATAAATATTTATTTTTCAGCTCTAGGTATGTTACAAACACCCCCCCTTAAGCTCAACATCGTCCTCGATGTTGCTTAAGTTATTCTAAGTCTTCATGGAACAGAGTTAGTTATGCCAACCGCATATCGCTCTCCAATTCCCAGGTCACTTCATATGGACTGAGGTGTTTCCATTTCACATTTACCTATCTAATGGTGCGATTCCGGAGAAAAATTTCCCTCTTATCGAGAATATAGTCCGATTCCACTTGACATTAGAGGAAATTTGGGGTCTAAAATGGGCCTTATAAGAAAACACGCCAATAATAAATTTTGTGAGTTGGAATTCAAGAACCAATAGAATTTCAATAAAATGAGTCAACCACAATGGTTGAATTGACATATTTGTCATAAAAGAAAACTACTTTCTTGTTTGTATTTTCGACATATCTCCCTGTCTTTTTACTCAAATACCGAGTAGGAGAGCTCGTTGGATGCAGAATTTAATTATGCATCGAACGACTACCCATACTGCATAATTTTGACAGACCTGCTACCCCAAAAAGAATAAATACTTGAAAAAATGTGATGATGACATCATCATCACGTTTTTTCAAGTATTTATTGTTTTTGGTGTAGCGGGGTCTGTCAAAAGTATGGAGTGTGGGTGCTTGTTGGATGCGAAATTAAATTCTACATCCAATGAGCTCTCTTGCTCGGTATTTGAGTAAAAACACAGGGAGATATGTTGAAGATATGAACAAAAAAGAAGTTTTTTTCATTCTTCCTCGAAAATTAATAGCTATTATTTTATTATTTTAACTATTATTTTATTATTTTCCTTAGGAGGCCCATTTTAGACCTTGAATTTCCTCTGATGAAATCTCCTTCAGATTCTACCTGAATCACATTCTAGTCGATCACATGAGTAGCATCGTGTACATATTTCTTCAAAATAGAAATGTAAAAAACATTATGTATTCTAAGATTAGGTGGAAAGGCTAGCTGGTATGCCACTTGCCCCACTCTTGATAATATTTTGAACAACCCACAATTCTTGGGTGCTAATTTAGCACAGCTCCCTAGCTTAAAGGAGTTCTTTCTGTGTTTTACTGTAACAAATACATGCTCACCTACTTACATGGGGGTGTCACCTAGGGACCAATATGATATCATGTCCGTTCATATTGGCGGGGTTAAAATTAAAAAAATAAAAATCAATATACTGGGGGTGTATTAGGGGTAAAAAGGTTTTTCTTTTTTACTATTTAAATATCCAATATGCTGGGGGATATTTTATTCAACATTCCTACCCTCGCCGTTCACCAGTGCTACAAGCCTGCGAGGTGCCTGTGAGCTACGTTTTCTTGTGATCTGAGTGCACCTGCATATGATGCGTATATTTTTCAAGTGGTTTCTCCATCGTTTTGCTGGGTTTTCTGGATAACAAGGGTGTGATGGTCCTTTGGTTTTCTGTGGATTTTCTCCATCATTTTTCTGGGTTTTCTGGATAACAAGGGCGAGTTGCTCCTTGGGTTTTCTATGGGTTTTCTCCATTTTGTTTTTTGGCTAGATAACAGGACGTTTTTTCAAATTGTAGCAGTGGTCGCAGTGTTTTCTAGAAAACGAGGGCGTTTATTCATCGTTTTCTAGTCATGGGTTTGTGGTGGGTTTCTCTGGTGCATAGCAGTGTTGGAGGAGGCACATTGGAGAGCCACTGCATAGCATTCTTGGAGGTAAGCTATACTGTGTTTAATCTCTAATGAAAAATACCTTCGATTGAATGAAAAGTTGAAGATCCAAGTAAACAGTCACTTTTCTCTGTGCATGAACGTTATCTGGTTTTCTGGTGGTTGGTATTATATTTTTTTGTGCATGAACAGTAGAAGCTCTGGATTTCCTTGGTTATACTTCTGATTTATTTGCTAGAAAAAGTGACTTGTAAGTCTGCAGTTTCCCATTGCTTTTTCTCTTTTCCCTTCCATGCGAGATAGCTTTTTTCTTCCTAATCCCTATGGAGATTTTGTTGCACACTAGATTGATTTCTTTGTACAACCTATGGCCTTTTATTGTTGGGTAGCATACATGCTCTAAGCCTATGTTATTTGGGTTTCTTATTAGCTTCCAGGATGATATTTTGAGGTAGCTGGTGCACTGCTTGTTTACCCAGTTCGGGATTGTAGGAACAACGCTTCCATCCAAATGAATGTACTACGCTTCTTGGAACAAATGGAAATTCCTTCACATCTCTCCTAGGTAACAAATTTATAGCAGACAAAAGTCCAAACAAAATTTTTCCTGCAATTGGACAACATTTGACCTACCCTAGTTTGTGCACAAAAGTCACAGGTATTTGTAATCTCCCAGGAACATTTTTTTGGGAACAAATGTGCAAATTTTTGGGTTTTATCATTTATATATATTATAAACATTAAAAGCTGCTCAAAATAAAACATTTAAAATATTTGATATTGCAAAATGAGCATACCTTTTTAGAACAGAACCACAAACTTGTACAGAATCTATTCAAAATTATTTCAGAAATGGTAATCATTCTAAGTTATAATTTAGAGAAGACCATTCTCGGCCTAAAAGGTTTTAAGTTTATTGCAAAATCTATTCCCAAGAGTGTCATAATTATAAGCTCGTTTATGAACATTAATGCAAACAATTATGAATTATAAATACTATAAAATCCCAACTCCCATGTGGTCATGTCCTATTAAGAGGTGGATTGCAAGTTTTCATTTCAGGATTTCAGTACTGTATCAATTTTATTTTTGATTGGGAAATATATGTGAAGTAGCTGGCTATATATTCTTGAATTAGAAAGCCTGGTCAGGGTTATTAAATAGGTTTACGAGTCTGAATGCTGTTAGTTATTAATTTTGTGTTATGAAAGTTTTGTATGTTTATGTAATCATATCTGACACAGGCCAGATAGAACATAGATTGGCAACATCAGGCCAAACATAATATAGATTGGCAACATCATGCCAAATATTTGGGATGAAATTTTTGGAGCTTTTTGGTGTATTTGGTCATAGAAATGATTGTTTCACTTATTTTCAGTATCAAATTCTATTATTACTAAACCTTAATCTAGTCCATCTGATGTCTATGGCTATGGCTTTCAAATTGAACTCAATTCTTACTTACAACAATTAGTCTATTCAGTATTATTCTCTTATTCAGTATTATTCTGACTTGTTTGCATATGCATTTGGCGAATCAGACCATGCACTCAAAGTGGTATTATCCTTTTGGTGAATTAGACCATGCACTCAAGGTGGTCTTAGCAGCTAATTTTGAATTTTCTCTATCACACTCACACTAGACAGACCATCTGGCATCACACTTCTCTTCCCCTCTCTAATGAAGCATGCAGGTTTTATATCTATTTCTCATGATGTTAAACTATGTGATATGTTGGTATTCCTATGGATGGTAGGCAGTGAGTTAAAGTCCAAAGAAGCATGCATACCTTAAACCTAAGGCGGGTTATACTGTAGGAATCACCACTTCATTCTATGTAACTATGTATTCATGTTCTATTTGTGTTTAATGCATCAATTAAAGAGTTAAATGTAAGTTAAAACTTATTCAGATAATGGTGATTTTAATTTGTGTTGTAAAATGATGGTAAATGGTCAGTTGTCAAACAAAAGTTTATGAAGGATGGCATTAATGGAATTTGACAATGCATGTAGGATCAAGGGCATCACATTTTTTAACCTATCGATATGCCAAATTGAATCCTGAAATCCCACATGTAACCTTCTCCATGACAAGACTGTAGGTCGTTACTTACAATTCGATGGCCTGATATTTTATATATATATATATATATATATATATATATATATGAGAGAGAGAGAGAGAGAGAGAACATACCTGGAGGAGATTCTTAGAAACAATGAGCATATCATGAGTTTTGATAGTCTTAGAAACAATGGGAATATTTGACTTTTAACCACACAGTCACACAAACGGCATATCTAATGTTTAACCATGCAAGCACACATCTTGAAAATGCCACAGGACAACAGGGAGGTAAACAAAGAAAGTCTCCTTGCAGAATTCTATCAAATTGATATGTTAAAACTACTCAACTCGACCTTAGTGAAACTAAATAGTTTTAGTTTTTCATATATTTAAAGACCGAGTTATGGTATTGGAACTCCTTAACAATGAATTGATATTGCGATTATGAGCCATTACCCCCCTTTTTGAGAACTTGAAAAGGACCATTGATGCATTCCAATATCTGCCTAGAATTCATGATTTGGGGTTGTTATTTTGAACATAATTCTCTTTTGTCCTCCTTTAGCATTGAAAAGTTCCCAGAATTGCTTATTGCATTCTCATAATTACTCATACTATGACCAGAACCAGTTCACATTGATTGTGACGAGGGTAATCCTACCCATATGCACGAACCAAATAATGGCTTATGGATGTTTACTTGCTAATATTGCACAAATTTACTTGGAATGTACCCAAAATGCTAACAAGTCATGACTAGAACCTATACATTATGGGACAGGTCCTTCTGATTGTTATTCACATTACATTTACCTTAAAATGCTTCTTCTTATGGTCAAAATTGTGAGAAGCGTATTAAGTTCTAATATCAACACACAATAGATTTTTAGAAAATGAGTCAAATTGCAATGATTTGGGGCATCATCATTGTTTTCTGTTTCTTTTTTTTCTCTTAATGTTAATTTGAAAATATATATTCCTAAGAATATATTTTTTCACATTTCAAGTTGACTCAGTGGAGAAGTTGGATCCATTGATGTAAGCATGCAGTGACCTTGGAGTAGCTACTAAACAAAAAAATATTCATGAAGTAGGCATTATTCCTCTGTTTTCCTGGTACCATCAAGTATTGTGTTGTTTCCATGTTTTTCAATGTTAATTTTCTATTTAATGTAGAAACTCATGGTCTACAACAATAAATATTTTCAATTGTTCTAATATTAAGTATTTTTTTCACTAAAATGCTTTGGACTCTTTTGCAAAGCTTCGATAGAGAGCGGAATAAAACTGATTTATGGATTATTTCCTTAGACATGCTAATCATATTACCTTATATGTATTTGGTTTGTTGTTTGTTAGAGTGGGAGAAAAATCACATGTCTGGTGCAGGATCATTATTGTTTTTCCAATCTAGTCTTGAATTTAAATTCTACACTAAAGTCTTATATATGGATTGTCTAGTATCTTGAAAGAACATGTTAGAATATCCCATTATGGTTTTCAATAAGAGAGTTATGTTTATGATAAATTTAGATTGTAATTTAGAAATGTGTTAAAGTCACATGTATTAACTTGGATTGCTCCCAAGTTTGAGTTTTTTTGTGTTGTTATCTGATGAGGCTTCCTTTGCATCCCTAGAACAATATATTGGTTGGGAATTATTTTTGGCTCCTATAGGTCATTGATAAGTGATTTTCATCGATCTCACACAAATTTCCCCTATTTTGGAGCATTTTCCTCTACCTTGGTTCCCTTCAAGCGTGAGTATTGAAAAGGACTATTCAATACCCAACCTGAAATAAATATTCATATGATTTCAATCTTTTATAACCCCTGGTACTGTTTGTCAATTGATTAATAGTTTTTTAGTGTCTTGTTTGAATTCATTCTTCTTCTTCTCTTTTAGAATTAGGTCTGTGCATGATGAAATTGGCCCCTAAATATATCAATCTATCAATCTCTTAAGGATGAATAATCAGAAAAAATTTATCTGCCCTTGGCAACTTAGTTAGAAATACTAGTTTCTATACTATGCCTGTTTGCAAATGGAAGGAAAAAACCATCTGCAAATTGTTTTAGTAATTAGTATAAAGTATTATCTAATTACTAGTAGTAACTAGGGAAGTTACCCTCTTTTCATCGAAGTTTCATATATATCATCTATAGTTATCAGATTTCATATATCATGACCTATATATTGTTATAAACATAAATGAAATGCTTACCTCTAACATCAGAAAATATTTCTCCCGTTTCTTGAATTCTTTGTCAAATTGGTTTTGAGCCTTGACATGCTTCTCTAGTGATATTTCGTAAAGGAGGATGCAACTTCAAGCATGATTTTGACAATTTTATTTTGAACTCATCAAAATGTGGGAATTGAAGAATCAAATCCACAGTGTCCACTTCTCTCTGCCAGAAATGTGGAGAGTTCTCCTTCAAAATCAGTGAAAAAATCTAATAAAACCAACAAAGAGTTAAGTGAAGCTTAGGCTTCTGAATTATCAGGAGAGAGTAAGGAAAATAGACAGTGGGAGACATTGAAATATGGATGTAGTTAGCCAACTAAAATATATTCCAAGAGAAAGCAGGGAAGAAAGGATCAGTCCAATAATGGTTCAGCCCGCAGAAGGAAAATATTGGGTGAAGAAAATATGGATGGTACTGAGACACAAGATGAAGAAAATCTTCTTAACTCTCAGGGTAAAACAGAGCTTAAAAACAGAAATTATTTTCTATTTTCCAATGCATGTCAATGGAATCATTTCTCCACTAGCAGATGGCAATAGTTAAAAACAGAGCTTATCAAAATTATGAGTTTGTTCTATTTAAAAAGTAGTTAGATTTAAGTTTTGTTTTGATCACATTGTTGTTTCTGGCATTCCATATTCAATCCAAGTTGGTGTATCATGTCAGAATGCCTTCAGTATAGCCTGCCATAATGGTAGGAAAGATCTGTTAGTTACCCTCTATTTATATGTATAATTGGATCCAACCAAGCCAAAAGTAATTTATATGACCAACTGGGACCATTTTTTTAATATAAACAACAAAGGCATAGACATGGATAGAGAGATGAATGCATTAAATGCACGTTGTTAGAGTGAAAGCAAGGCAGGCATGGGGATGTACTCAGACATAACTCAAACGATAAGCCTGTTACCATAGAGAAGTAAATAAACATTAGTACAAGTATTTACCTGAGACCATCGAAGTGAACTTTAAATATAAATGATAGAAACGTAAATCTCGATATATAATCCCAAAATAAATTCATGCAATCAGTAGTGAGTCTCTGCAACTTTGGCACAGGTAATTTGCCAAAGCCGTTACTACAAATATATATATATATATATATATATTATTAGTCAAGTCTCAATTATATTGCTTAGATGTCACAATCAACTCTTACTTATATTGACCAGAGGTTATGCACCTCAACTCATTTGCATGCTCTCTCCCATAACCAACGATTATGTGGCTAGTGCTACAGGACCCAAATTCTAGATCTCTTCATACAGAGGAAAATTAGCATAGTTCAAAACCCTCCAAACCTCCACCCTCCACTGGGAGGAATTAAATCCTTTGCCTTGCTTATCTAAAATCTCAGTGCCACCCAATTGGCAATAATACCTCGCAAGCTATCAAATTATTAAAGTTGTTATTAGCCATCCTGCTTTATTACAATGATTCTCAAAGGACCACCAAAACCGTTGGGAAATTAACAGGGTTGGATGTCTTAAAAATATTGAGTGAACATTGTATATGGGTTTGATAGGAAATCATCTCCATTACATAATGGGGAAAAATACAAACTCAACATATCCCAAAGGGACTTCAGAGTTCATGCAAGACAGCTAAGAAAGTGTTGTCTGCCCTCGTCTGTATGAAAACCAGGACCAACATTAAAAAATTAGGAGAGTGGGAAAATGAACAATGAACATTTTATCTGTTTCAAAAATCCATTGATAATGACAAATTATAAACCAAGATTCACAAAATTGTCTTAGTGGGAAGTTCTACAGTATTACCCAAAGTGCAGGAGTTGCTTAAAGATTTCTTCCATGGAGAAAAGGAGTACTATAAGGCCATTCAATCTAATGAGGTAAACCTCATACTTTGACAAGTCACTCACCTTAGTCCAGAAGTATTCCAACAATATCTAAGCATACCTTCGTATTCAAGGAAACTATTAGAGATAATCCTTAGAAGTTGAGATAAGAAAGAATTTATGAGATAATCATGTCATGTATATAGAATTCATGATCTTTGGCACTAATTGTGGATAAGCTGAAAGATTAGATCAAATGCAATATCTGAAAGACTAACTTTTGTAGAAATACTCAAGTAAATGTGAGCAATTGAGGAATGGAATGTATGTGTGAGATCTTCCATTTGGAATACCATCTAGATTTCGTTTACTATCTCTGTCATCAACACCTTGGCGTGTTCCATGTTCTTCCTCTGAATGTAATAGAATAGGCTACAAATGCAAATTAACATTCCCTGCCTTATTTTTTTGAAAAATACATCCTATATTCTCAGAAAAATATTTACAAAAACAAATGCAGAAAATGACTAAAGAATAAATAACTTGTAAGCAACTATGTAGCATATAAATTGCACTCTTGACATCTTTGTGAGCCAACATGCCATTCTTCTACCTTTACAAGCTGTGGGAGAGAGCTGTCAATCATGGAGACTATAGTTTGCCTCTAGAAATGATATCCTTTCTTTAAGAATACTTGATTTAAATAAATTTGTGATATAAGATGATAAAAAGGAAAAATAAAGTATGACAAGTTTGTTCTAGTGAAGTAAAGAAGAGCACCTCTGCTAAATTTGTGCCTTCAAAGGGGACAACGATCAAAACTTCCTTTCCATGTGTTGGATTAAGCCCAAAGTAAGCCCTCCATGTGTTGGATTAAACCCAAAGTGAGGGGAGTAGTTGCTTTGGTGACAATGATAACTCTTCTCAAGAATCTAGAATATGGATGGTGTCAAAATATCAAGAATCTTGAATCATAATTTATTTCCATTGATTTTGCTCATGTCTATAGAGAATACAACAAGAAGGAAGATGGCTTATCGAATGAGGCACTCTCTATGGCATTTGGCCTCTTACAGTTCACTGAAATATGTGAAGGTGAAATAGTGGGGAATGGATCGATGAAGCTCTTTTAATTTGATCTTGACCTACTCTCTTTGACATCTTTGATGTTTATTTTTTCAAGAGGGACATAATTTAGATTTTTTACATCCTTTGGATGTCTGAGGTAGATGTTGATCGCCTATTGTATCAATTTCTTGGCAAGTCCATAAGTTCCTCCCTGGATAAGACACGTCTGGGTTCTTCTTGTATTCCCTTGTAGACATCTTTTGAAGTCAGGATGAAGATGGGATGTATTCCTTGGTATTTTGATCTTGGTGGTGAAGTTGGTTATGCGACCTCTCAATGTAGCTATCTAGAAGAGTCTCTGAACTAGATGTCTTTATATGAAGTTTGATAATTCATTTTTGGCATATTATAACCTTAAAACACATTTTATGCATCCTATTATATGCCCCTTGCTTACAACCTAAAAGGTTACCAATCCAATGTTTACAAAGAATATTTCATAGCATATCTTCTACATAGCTAAATTATTTAATAGAAGAAGAGTAATTTCAGAACTATATTTAATACTAATTGTCGTTACATGAAGTTTAATAATTCATTTTTTTCAAATTATATAACATTTATAAAACATGTTATGCCTTCTATAGTATATGTGCCTTGTTTACCAAAAGGTGACCAGTCCAATGTTATGTTAACAAAGGATGTGTCATCACATATCTTCTACATAGCTAAAAACTTGTGTAAGATTAATTCCAGCACTGTCTACATCTGTTTGACTAGGTCTACAATGTTGATGATAAAAGGAGTATGCATATTAAGATTATGATGTGAAATTAAATGCCTCCCTTCCAAAATCTTGTCGTCTCTTTATTACCTGTCATTAGAGGTACAATACCTATACACACTAATCTGAGAGATTTAGGTCGCTTAAAGTGCTATGGCTGCAATTTCATTGTGTTGTTGAGCTATGGAAGCTCTACCAACTACGTAATATTCACCATTTGGATGCAAAATTGATCTCAAAGATCTAGGGAGTGAATTTAAGAGTTGTTGCATTTGTGTAGGAAGTTTCCAAAATGGTTTACTTGAGCTTTGTGAGTGACTATTGAACAAATTTATCTCTCCTTGGACCATTCTTCATTTATTAGGCGAGTTCACTTATTACTAAGTTTTTTTTCTTACCCCAAAGGCAAAACACCATGTAGAATAGGGATTAGGATTGCAGGTTGGGAATATTAGTCAATTAATATGTTTTTATCATTTCCTAGAGTGTATTGTAATGCTTGGGGAATTTCCATAAAAAAGAACAAGACTAAATTCCAAAAAGAACAAATACCTTTGATCACCTCTATGTTTTTTCATCTCTTGTTTTGATCACCTTTTGATCTTCTGCGGGTACGTTGAAGCTGACTCTTCAGTTTGTGGAGGGCTATTTGAATAAGCCACTAACAATACATTTTGCTTCAAGGTGTTCCATCCCGATAGTAAGATTTATTCATCGTTTTTAGATATTTGAATTGAAAGTGCATGCTTTGCTTCCTTGCTCTTTGTTTTATTAATGAACTAATATGCATGTGTAAATTTGAATTACTTTTTTTTTTCATTTATTTATGGATGCACTCACTTCATTCCATAGCCTTATTATATCAAAATTTTGAAAAAATGTTATAATTTTATTCATTTCTTAACCAACTAAAAGGTACACATGGATGTAAATGAAGATTGATCCAAGTGATGTTGTGGACTTTGGAATTTTATTGGTGAAGAGAATTGTCCTGTTGGCACAGTCCAGTGTCAAAAAGGTTGTACATATGCTGATATCCGTTCTGAAATTCTAAATGATGAATTTGTTCAATATCCTTTTGAATTTATTATTGGCTCAACTAGATGTCCTTTAAATGCATTGCAAGAGGAAAGAAGGAAACCTACAACAACAAATGTAGGCATTAAGAGGAAAGTATGCACGATGGTTGTTGATACATTGGAATCAAATGTAATGGAGGGAATGCCAATCTCTAAAAACATTGAAGGGAATGTGGAGGAACCTATGCATAAAGAACCAAGAGTTGGTAATGTGTCCGAGTGAGTGGAACAAGTTGTGGTTGATCCTAATGTATTGGCATCTTGGCAACATAAAGTGAACAGTTTAATGGAAGATTTTTTCAAGGAGAAGCTAACACTAAAGGTATATTTAGAAAATGGAAAACCTAATATAAATATCCATTGTGAAATATTTGGCATTAATTATGGAATGGCGGAAGTATCCTTGGCAGCGCGAACAATTCGTAACTTCAAAAACAATCATATGAAAACAGGGTCCCATCAACGTCAAATTTCAATGTTGGGAATTAATGAAATGTGTGAAATTCCTTCAGGTAACAAAGAAAAGCAGACAAGAGTGGCTAGAGATCAACTTGATATTGATCAAGCAATCAAACTTCTACATGATTTCAACCAAACGCAAGAGCCTAATTTGTTCAAGGTGGTGGAAGCAACACTTGCAAACTATGAGGACAAGAAAAAAGTAAGAGTGAAATGTACACGATGCAATAGATGGTTCTCTTTGGTTCCGGCAAGTGGTAATATTGTCAGTTCTCTAAATGAACACATGAAATCAAAGAAGCACACTACTAATACTATAGTTGAGGCTTCACATGATACAGTTGTGTTGAGGAGTGGAACAATTGGGAGACCAAAGAAACCTACCAATGAAAAGTCCCAACAAAGTTTGTCTAAGTTCTTGATCCGGCCATCACAACCATCACCATTACATGGGGCTTATACACGTCCACGTCCTTCTACTTCAAGTGTGGAAATTACCCAAGTTTTAATTTAATTTGAATTTGAATATTCACATTACTTTATTTATTATTACTTGTTAGTAGCAGTTAGTAGATCATTAACCAATGTGTTTTTTATGATCTTGTTCTAGGACAAATACCTCCATCAATATTATTATGTTGGGGGTATTGGGATCCCTATATTGAGAGAATAGGGGAGAGACTGGACACAAAGGTTCTAATGGATGACCAACGTGGTGGAAAAATGTGGGCCATAGAGAAACATACCAGGAGAACAGTAAATTATCATCGTATTGAATGCAGTATTAATGGTACATACAAACATATTCATTGCAAGAGGATTTCTAAAATAGGAATACCTTTTGATTCATTGACATGCATTTTTTTAAAGATTATACCTAACTGTGATGACTTTTGAATGCGATTATAGCGCGAATCAAGGAGCAACATGAGAAGACATGGGAGAGATACAGGGAAAGGGAGAAGTTTGTACCATTTGACTTGAATTGAACTCAAAATTATTGCAAGAGAAGAAAATGCGACACATAGGTTAACAATGCGATCTCTTTCGTGGGAGAGGACAAAGGTCGCTACACTGTCTATAAGAACAAGGTCTCTAAGGGAAAAGTTGTTTGAATCTGCAGGAAAGAAGGATGTGTTCAAGTTTTGCAAGGATGTGTGTGAGGATCATAAGCAAGGAAAATTACAAGGTAAAGATGTAGTTTGGGAATTTGTTCAAGATATATTTCACAACCTAGTTTGTTCAAAGTCGGGTAGAAGGTATAGTGCATCCACTCAATCCATTTATGAGATGATTAAGTTATGGAGAGGCCCTAGATTGCATAGCTTTATTAGCTTGAATCTGGATGGCCCTTCGATATCTACGACTTTAAGGCAAGTTAGAAAATCATTGACATATATCCCAGGGGAGCAAGAGTACATTTTTGAGACAATCTAAAAAGTTTATGCTTCCTATAAAGCCAAACATGGTATAGAGGGCCCAATTTCCATATGCCTTGCTGAAGATGAAAATGTTGTGAAAAAATATGTAAGGTGGTGTTGAGGACTGGAAATTCGTAGGCGGCAACAGTAAGGGATTCTCCCCAATCAACGTTCCCAACTAGCTCGTTGACTGTTTGGTATAGGGAATCCGTCCGGTTTACGGTCCGGCTACCGTAGGTCAACGTAACACAAGGGTTTACCGATTGCGGCCCAGTCCACCGGAATTTGTATTTTTGACTTAATATATGCAATGCACATGCCTATCTTGATCATGCAGGGTGATAAAGATGCGCGGAACTACACAATGTGATGCACAGGTTCTTACCTCTCGTCTTAGGTTCACAAACATCTAAACCACATATGCAACCATGAATTAAAACAACTAACTATCTATCCCCGGGGAGCCAAAAGAATAATTATTTGTGAGTAATGTATTATTTCCATGTATGATAAACAAAATTACAGGTAGCTGATATTTACGTTTACAACACATGAACAAGAAAATATTCTAACAACCAGATAGCCAATTGTTATATGAGCCACATACATTACTCCAGGTGAATTTTCGACAAATTAAATCAGAAATCATTTAACAAGACATAGGTCATAAAGTTAGAACGATCTCACGATTCATGGACACAAACTGAAAAAATAAGGTAGTTCATCTTTCTGCCATCCATGGTACAACATTTGGAAACTTCACAGCTCTTTCTCCAACAGGAAAACTAAAATCTTTTATTGCAAAAGGAAGTAGTTCTTCTTACAATATGTCCTCCAGTATTACTGGGAAAAAAGCCCCTTTCCCTTCTCTACATTTCCTATTTTTATACAAAAAGCAAAAATTGGTTGGGCTGCCCAAAGTGACCTTTGGGCTTCCCCACCCTTTTGTTTTCCCAACATTTCATTCTTTCCCCCCCCCAAAAAAAAGTCTTTTACAAACGTATTAAATTACAACAAAGTTGTCCGGTCCTCTTGGGAGGAGGGATCCGCTTGGTTTCCCAAGAATTTCTTCCACGCTGATGTTTTAGCAGCGAGATCTTCAAACGAGCTCTGCTCTAAAAAATTAATGTTTAGCTTGAACTTTTCAGCCTGGTTTCTAATGGACTCTATTCTGGTTGTGTTCAATCGCACCTGTTCTTCTAAGAGCTGCACACTGACGGCTGTATGGCCTATTTCATTTTTTTAGAATTTGGTCATCAATGGATTTGATGTGTTGTACTCTGGCTTCTTCATCTTGTTGTCTTTTTTGCAACATTTCTGCAAATGCATCATGATCAGGGAACTCATATAGCCTCTGCTTGGATTCTACCTGACATCGGTTGTAGGTAACCAAGTCCCTCCTGAAGAATTCTGTGCAGGCTCCCTTGGTCTTCTTGACTATTTTCTGGAAGTCTTCTGCAGTATTGATAGCGAATTCTATCAGATCATGGTCCCGTTTAAGTGCTTGTTTATCTTTGGATGGTAGCTCAGCTGGGACTTCCTCTTCATTCTCTACCCTGGCTATCCTTGTAGTCAGTACTTCGAGGATGTCTTGGGACCTGTCAACAAAATAAGAAGCCGTTTCCAATATTTCTTCAAGTCGGCTATCAATCTAGAGGACCTGGCATCTTTCTTCTTCTAGAGCAGTTTGCAGGTGCAACACTTTAGCTTTCTGGGCCAGGATGTGTTCTTTAACTGGCTGTAGATCAACCTGCTGTTCCTTTTCTACTTCCAGCTACTCTTTCACCTCTTTAACATATGCGGCATTGGACTCATAGATAATATACTGCTGCACTTCTAGGTCTTCTATCTTTGCCCTCAACTGCTCCTTTTCATTCTTTAAGTCTTGAATTTCATGCTGTGCACTTTCCATAGCCTTATGTGCTATTTCCTTGGCCTGTGCTTCTACCTGGATGGCGTAGATTTCACTCTTTGTGGCCTCCATTTCTCTCAGCACATGTTCATATATTCTCTTAAGTCTATTGCCTTCTTCCCTTTCTTTTCTTAGGGTGTCCTTAAGCTGAGAGGAGGTCTTCTTGGATGACTCTATTTCAATCATCATTCTGTCTATGTTATCCTCTGAAGCATGTATTGCTGCAGTCCCGGCCCTTATAGTAAACCTTGGATCTACATCTGTCCCTACCATCATGACCTTATCTGTTATCATTTTTCTGGCCATTCCTTCTGCCCCTACCTTTCTTTTTGTTCTCCTCATTATCCTTTTAGTAGCCCTATCATAATATACAGTGCTGAAATCAGGGACTTCTTCCCCTTTTTCCTGCACGAAGGGTACCGGCTGAATCATAGGGGTAGCAGCTACGATGGTAGTGGGCACTTGAGGGATCTGGACCTCAGGGTTTTCCTCTCCCTGACTCAGCCCTGATGATGTTTCGGGAGCTTGATGTTGCGTCAACTTCATCAGTTCAGCCTCCTTCTCTCGCAGTTCTTCATCTAGCTTTCTCTGGGCTTCTTCGGCTGCTTTCCTAGCAGCTTCTTCTGTTTTTCTGGCTGCTTCATTGGCTCGTTCAGCTGCTTCCTGGGCAGCTTTCCTCTTTTCTTCTTCTCCCTTTCGAATCCATTATGCAGCCTCATCTTCCAGCCTCCGAGCCTCCTCTCTTATCCTTTTGGCTACTTCTTCAGCCTTAGCTTGCTCGGCTTTATCTTGTTCAGATCCTTTTCCACCCTTGGTGGGGTTCTTCATCTTGAATCTTTTTCTGAGTGCTGCCATGTTAGGGGCATTCCTATAGACCGATTCGTCTTTATCGTAATGATGGATGTATTCGAAGTATACTTTATGTTTCCTGCAGTGTTTCGCTACTTTTCTATGAGTGTCATTTCGTCTGAAAGTCATCTCGCCAAAGTGGAACTTCCTTAGTTCCTCTACAAATTCTGTAGCCTGCTTCACATTGGCGAAACTACATCTGCCTAGCTTAAATGGTAGAGGTGGATAGGCATCCTTCTTTTTCTGAAACAAGAAGTGACCAACACCGTCAATAAACACTTGGCTGGCTGCCTCTTTTTGGACTATATAATCCATGGCATACTTTGGCAGTAGATGGGGTGTCTTTGATCCTCCATACATTCTAATATACATGCCATTTTCGGTCAGGAAATAATCTCCATACTCTTCAATCACCTGCATGGCATCTTCAGATATACAATCACATTCCCACCAGAAGATGAGCTTATATAATAGCATAATAAAATGCTCACATACTTCTTGGTAGTGACTGTGGTACAGATGAGCCCATAATGGTTTGTAAGCTACGTAAATAGGCATTCTGTCCCTATCCCATACACACTGGAGGCCTGGGAAAGGCTGGTTACATAGCATGCAATCTATCATAATCGAGCTCATATAAAACACAGATCTTTTATGGGCTTCTCCTCCTTTTTCTGCAGCTACACAAGAGGAGAGACTACTCGATACCAGACTGGCCCAATTGAAGACCGTTCCTTCTGTTGCCACATGGAAAATCAGGGGTATCCACTCGAATTTGAATAACCTTCCATTAGCCCTCTCGAAAATCCTATTTAGCATTAGAGTTATGAATCTGTAAGGGGATCTAAGGCTGGCTGTGTCATAATATTCAGTTGCTCTATGTTTATAGAGCTTCCCTGGTAATAGCATTCTCCTCATGGTTTCTACTAAATCCATCCTGAGGTTGTCCAACCACTCATTGGACAAGAATACTTGAGGTTCAGGCAGGTGGTAAGCTAAGGCCACGTATCCAGGGCTAAATGCAGCATAGCCCTGGGCATTGTGTCATGGTTGGTGTGTGGTAGGATCCATTTCATCACTTCAGAGCATGGAAACAGCTCTGTCCTGGTGGCGGCCTTCATAATGGCAGATTTTTCTATGTTTGCGTAAACGGGTGCTTCCTCAAGACCCATGTCTAGGAATTCCCTATGGGAAATCAACCTATATATTTCTCCCCATTTATATTCAGGTTCATCCCCCGTGACACATTGGGTGTCCTCATATATGTACTCAGTTTTTGTTTCTGCTTCAGGTATTGATGCTTCTTCCACTGCTGGGGCTTTCTTCTTCTGCCTTCTGGACATTATGAGTTCATCCTGCCATATGTAATCATTTTGACATTAAGTAATTCGACTTTCCATACAATGTGCATCAATTTATCCTTCTTCAAGTGTATCATAATTGTGATCATTCAATAAAATCAAATATAAGTCTCTCATACTGAGTAGCCGGACTAGCATGCAGTATTGTGCAACGTGCTGTTATCCCATGCAACTAATACATATATTATTCAACCTTACAATGCCTCATGAATGAACCATCTTATGATCTATTCTACATGCAGCAAGTTTATCAGTCATACTAGTGTTAGCATGAAACCTACACTATTATGTGACCTGTCATTTTCTCATGATATTGATACATTGAAGCAAAACATGGAAACTATATGTAGGTGCACCATGCAATTATCATTCTACTACCTATCACACACAAAGAGAATCAAGCTTAAGCCAGCCAACACTTCAGCCCTACAACCCAGCAGACAAATTGCAAAGGAGACACATGCGACTGGAAACCGAAAAAAAATAAAAAAATACATTAGGCTGATAGCCCATTTCACTCTCCTCGGTGGGAAGTAACCACACTTCTGCATAGGGTATCCTCATCAAAACATGACCCACGCTATCCTTAATAAACACAGTGTAACCGATGGCACATCCCTTCGACCCTACTAGGGTTTTAGTCAACCAAAAGAAAAAAAGGGGGCTGCGAAAAATGGCGCAATCAACGCAGGCCACGAAGGCGATACTGTCAACTGTAAAACCCCTTCAAAACCCTATTCCTCCTGGCCAAGTAAATCACAGGTTCCATCAATAATCCCTCCCGAGACGGTGCATAACTCCGTAGGTGAAACATCTCTGGTTCACCATCCCAGGAATGTACCAAGGCAACCACAGCCCGCCAAAACAGAACCTTAAGCAATCCTCAACAAACGCAGTCCTCTACCTATCGTGGCTGCGTAGCGAGGTCTGGCGCAGACGGCGTAACGACCATCTGCGCCTAAAACCTTTCAACCCTTGCGCACAAGAAACGACTAACAGGCGGAAAGAAATCGGCTTAAAAGGTTAAAAATTCCCTCCCCACACCCTAGGTTAAGATAATAGCCAACTTGAACAAGCTTAAATCCTAGCTGGACGAGGAAAAAAAAAAACGCCGGGACCCCAAAACACAGTAGAAAATCAAAATCGTTCAACGCAATGGGAAAAAACGAGATGCACCTACTTGGCAAACCGACGAAATGATCAAGCTAATTATGGTTGGAATTCTACCCTCGCCACCTAGAAGCTGGTATAGTGACAGCTAGACCTTCTCTCCTTTCGAAGCACGACAGCTCAACTCATCGCGACAGTGCTCGACAATAAAATAAAAAATACAAACCCCCAAATGTCGCACCGTATATATAAAAAACGCCACACATGCGAGCATTTAAATCGGGCGCGAAAAAAAAGCGGTGTCGGGTGACTAGAAATTCAGTCCCTCCACAACGGCGGACAATCCCCGGTACTAAATCACCCGCCCGGCTAAATATAACGTGTGAACAAAATGAAAGTCGGGCATCGGTGGATACCTTGATCGGATGACCAAGAATCCGAACCCCTCCGCAACGATGGATGCTCGGAGCACGATGATGTCCGCAACGGAGGAGCAAACGATGGGAAAGCGCTCCGCTACAAAGCCAGCAAAAACAAAACACATATCGGTGCACCGATGAAAGTCAAAGACTGAAGCGATCTGCAACGGCGGATGCCTGAAAAGGAGGTTTGTCCAAAGCATCGGACGCGGGAGACTTCAAATCCCTCTGACGAAGAATCCAAACCCACCCAAAACGTCATAGAATGAAAACCCACGCGCAGCGGTCGGAGTGAAAAGGACAGTCCGCACACGGAAACACTCCCCAATGGCAGAGGGTAGGATCAAATATCTTCCTGCAACGGCGAAGAGGACAAAGACCTAACTCCCGATTGAACAAGGCTTCGAGAGACATGCAAGACGATGACGCATTCAACTAAGGATGAGATTCGTTAAAACACTGAAATGAGCAAGCACCAATCGATTGACAGTAACCCAAAGTGCCGGAAGACACTTTAAAATCCATAGGCCAAAAATCAATAGGCCGAAATCAAGAAAAGAACTGACTAATTGAAAGTAAAGGAGGGTCCCAAAATTTTCAGAATTTTGGGAAATTGTTGCAGATGCAACAATTGGCGACTACCTGGTGAACCCTAGATCTCTGAATTAACTCTCTCTCCTAGCTTAATACTGTCTGAATAAAATTGAAATCTTCTAGATGTCTGTATCCCTAAGTTAGCCAACTTATGCATTAAATTACTTAGAAGAAGTCTAACTTTTCGGGAAAAGGTAACACCAGTAGTGTTTCAGGTCTGAATAACTCTTTTGAGGCCAAATAAATGAGGTTCATTTTACCTGCCCTTTGGAATTTATAGCTTAAACACCACAGGATTGTGACAGTGGGTGATAGTATTATCCTTTTGTTCCTCATTCCCATGCCAATCTGCACTTTTGTGCCCTTTTGAACTTTAGTTCCTTTTGATATGAGTCCTCCTGTATGCCTTTCTTACTGAATTTTAATTCAGGATCCTCTATCCCATAGTGTCCTTTTGTGTGAACAATATACTTTGTAGCTCAGTTCACGGACGGAGAGGATCTTGTGGCCATTTGGTATTTTATGCTTTGAGATTCAAGATTTTCGAGCCTTGCTTTGATATGTCTTTTTTCTTTCAGGAGCTTTGACTCCTCATAGCTTTTAAATTTTCGTAATCCATGGCATGGGTTCATTTATATGTGATAAACTATTCCGCTATGCTTCCTATCCATGGGTTTTTTGCTGTCAGCTTCCTTGGGTATTTAAGATGTGAGATGGATGGAGCCTCTAAATAGTACTTCAGACCTTTTTTCACTTCTGGGTTATTTACAAGGATTAAGTAAGACTTCAAATGAATGGCCTGTTAGTTAGGAATACGGTTACTAGAAGACATTCTATACTTTTAAGTACAGTCTTTCACTCAAGATTTTAGTTAATAAAGAAACCCGATGTTCCCATTGCAACCAAAGTTTGCCTCTTATTCAAAATCAAAAGAGAACTAGTAAAGCTATAAGCAAACAGCAACATAGCAAGAAATCAAAAGAAAGCAAGCATCAAAGTGAAAAAATAAGAAAACAACATAAGTGACAAAGCAATTTATTTATGTACAGATGAAAACAAAGAAAACAAAACTTTTTCCCATTCCTGAAAAATTATAAATCTAAAACTGAGGAATGGGCTGGGTTTTAGACATACATTATCTAACCATGATCCAACTGTGCTATTATAGAAATGACACTCATATCCAAAAACTTGCAATCGTTTCTTTCAGCCTGAGGGAGTTGAAGGAGCTCAGGCTGAGTGTCCATCATAGGACTGGCCTCTTTTGAAGTGTGTTGTCTCAGCTTACACTCAGTTAGATGGTTTCCCCATACAGACTCAGCAGATTCATTTCCTTCTCCTAGCTTAGTGACATTGTGCTTCATATATGGCTCTCTCAAAATCTTAATCATGTTTGGGCTACCCTTCTGAGGTAACCACAAGTGAGACCAGTCTGAATCAAAGTACCCATTTAGTCGCGATGTCCAATCTCGGTTCAGGATCATTCCATATCCATCACAGATGTCTGCTACTATGATGTCAATGTAATGACATGTGCTTTTATTTGTAGCTAATCGGATTAGAACATCCTCCATTTCCCCTACTACTTTGACACTGGTTTCGTCAAGTTGAGTAACATCCCAAATAGTAGGTTTTAGCTGACAATTAAGTTTTTTGCAAACTGCCAAACGCATAACATTCATGGATGATCCAGAGTCTACCAAACAATTATGGACCTTATGATTTAAAATTTCAAGAGTCACAAGGAAAGGTGGGGCCCCGGTTTTCTTAGTCTTGATCAACTCAATCTTTTCTTCCACAGGTTTATTTGTCGTGGGCAACTCTTCTTCTAGTTTGCCAGCTTTGCTTTCCTCATCATCTTCCACCGGTTTGGAAAATTCAATGAGTGGCTCTGTTTCCTGTTTGCCATGAATATCTTTAGGGATGTCATCTTTAGCCTTCGCATCGGCCTGCCCCTTTACTTCCTCTTGCCAATCTGGAACCTTTGATATTATGGCATTGTTCTTAATGGCCAGGTTTTCATCTTTTGTGGTTGTAGGGGTATATTGAGACTTGAGAACGTCTTCTTCCGTGTTGAACAAGGATATACCATTCCATGAAAACATATTATCATCGTCTGGTTTTACTATGGTCTGTTTCTCTTTTTCTTCCTCACCACTGTCCCTAGTCAATTTTGGGTCCAACAACTTATTCATCACCAATGTTATTGAATGTAACCATTGAGGACACTTCCTCTCAGAATGAGGCTATTGATGAAAGGTATAGAAATTATCTCCTCCTATTTCTGTTATGTTTATTGATGCCAAATTAGGAGGTGGGACTTGCCATTGGTTGTTATCTTCCTTCTTTGGATACTATGGCTTATTGGTCTTCTGAGTGTCCCTCTCCTTTTCCAGATCTATAACTTGGTTGGACATTTTCTAGATCACTTTCATCATTTTATAATAATTATGGGGTTGATCTTCTTTAGATTTAGACAGCAATGAGCTTCTTCTTATAGTGGTCTCTTCTTCAAATGAGTCGAGATAGTCCTCTATACTCTCACTTTCAGCCTCTACTCTCTCAGGCTCTTGGTAGGTTTCTACCATCGTAGGCTTGAATTTCATCTTGGCAAACATGGCTAGCTCAGGTCCTAAGGCTGAGGTATAATACTCACCTAAGACTTTATCTGAAGGTCTGTCTACAGCAGAATTTTTTTTTAAGTACAATGAAAATCTCTGAGTGAAAATATGTACCTTTTCATTCCTCTCTTTTCTTAACAAACCAATCCCTTTCATCAACGAGGCATGCGTGTTCTGAGCGGTGTACTTACTCCTGAAAACGTTCTCGAAAGTGTCCCAATTAGGAATGGAGTTTACCGGTATTCCAAAGTACCAGGATGCTACTACTCCTTTGAGAGTATGAGGAAAAATTCTACATACCACATCTTCATACTCTCCAGCCCTTAGCCCATCTAACGCTAGATAAGAGCTTTGAAGGTGATCATCCACAGCAATGCTGTCCGCAGGGTCAAACTTGGGCACAATCTTGTCAAAGGCTTGAGGCAGGTTATGTAAAGGAGGACTTAAGTTTAGAGGTGACCTAGCTCTCCATGCCGGCAAAGGGTTAGGTTGATTACCAGCCATGAGCAAAGGTAAGCGAGTAATACTAGGAAAAACAGGGTTTCAAGGATAGAACCGGAAACTTCAAAACTTTAAAACATCTGCTGGTAGAGTAGTCGCAGGAAATCAAATTCCACAGCCAACCTTTACTGGTAGCCCTCCTTCTAGCGCCAGAACTGTTGAGGCCTGGAAATTCGCAGGAGGCAACAGTAAGGGATTCTCCCCAATCAACGTTCCCAACTAGCCCATTGACTGTTTGGTATAGGGAATCCATCCAGTTTACGGTTCGGCTACCGTAGGTCAACGTAACACAAGGGTTTACCGGTTGCGGCCCCGTCCACCGGAATTTGTATTTTTGACTTAATATATGCAATGCACATGCCTATCTTGATCATGCAGGGTGATAAAGATGCGCGGAACTACACAATGTGCTACGCAGGTTCTTACCTCTCGTCTTAGGTTCACAAACATCTAAAACACATATGCAACCATGAAGTAAAACAACTAACTATCTATCCCCGGGGAGCCAAAAGAATAATTATTTGTGAGTAATGTATTATTTCCATGTATGATAAACAAAATTACAGGTAGCTGATATTTACGTTTACAACACATGAACGAGAAAATATTCTAACAACCAGATAGCCAATTGTTATATGAGCCACATACATTACTCCAGGTGAATTTTCCACAAATTAATTCAGAAATCATTCAACAAGACATAGGTCATAAAGTTAGAACGATCTCACGATTCATGGACACAAACTGAAAAAATAAAGTAGTTCATCTTTCTGCCATCCATGGTACAACATTTGGAAACTTCACAGCTCTTTCTCCAACAGGAAAACTAAAATATTTTATTACAAAAGGAAGTAGTTCTTCTTACAATATGTCCTCCAGTCTTACTAGGAAAAAACCCCCTTTCCCTTCTCTACGTTTCCTATTTTTATACAAAAAGAAAAAATTGGTTGGGCTGCCCAAAGTGACCTTTGGTCTTCCCAACCCTTTTGTCTTCCCAACGTTTCATTCTTTCCCAAAAAAAAAAAAGTCTTTTACAAACGTATTAAATTACAACAAAGTTGGCCGTTCCTCTTGTGAGGAGGGCTCCGCTTGGTTTCCCAAGAATTTCTTCCACGCTGCTGTTTCAGCAGCGAGATCTTCAAACGAGCTCGGCTCTAAAAACTGAATGTTTAGATTGAACTTTTCAGCCTGGTTTCTAATAGCCTCTACCCTGGCTGTGTTCAATCGCACCTGTTCTTCTAAGAGCTGCACACTGACGGTTGTATGGCCTATTTCATTTTTTTAGGATTTGGTCATCAATGGCTTCGATGTGTTGTACTCTGGCTTCTTCGTCTTGTTGTCTTTTTTGCAACATTTATGCAAATGCATCATGATCAGGGAACTCATATAGCCTCTGCTTGGCTTCTACCTGACATCGGTTGTAGGTAACCAAGGCCCTCCTGAAGAATTCTGTGCAGGCTCCCTTGGTCTTCTTGACTGTTTTCTGGAAGTCTTCTGCAGTATTGATAGCGAATTCTATCAGATCATGGTCCCGTTTAAGGGCTTATTTATCCTTGGATGGTAGCTCAGCTGGGACTTCCTCTTCATTCTCTACCCTGGCTATCCTTGTAGTCAGTACTTCGAGGATGTCTTGGGACCTGTCAACAAAATAAGAAGCTGTTTCCAATATTTCTTCAAGTCGACTATCAATCTGGAGGACCTGGCTTCTTTATTCTTCTAGAGTAGTTTGCAAGTGCAGCACTTTAGCTTTCTGGGCCAGGATGTGTTCTTTAACTGCATGTAGATCAACCTACTGTTCATTTTCTGCTTCCAGCTACTCTTTCAGCTCTTTAACGTATGCAGCATTGGACTCATAGATAATATACTGCTGCGCTTCTAGGTCTTCTATCTTTTCCCTCAACTGCTCCTTTTCATTCTTTCAATCTTGAATTTCCTGCTGTGCACTTTCAAGAGCCTTATGTGTTGTTTCCTTGGCCTGTGCTTCTACCTAGATGGCGTATATTTCACTCTTTGTGGCCTCCATTTCTCTCAGCACATGTTCATATTTTCTCTTAAGTCTATTGCCTTCTTCCCTTTCTTTTCTCAGGGTGTCCTTAAGCTGAGAGGAGGTCTTCTTGGATGACTCTATTTCAATCATCATTCTGTCTATGTTATCCTCTGAAGCATGTATTGTTGCAGTCCCGGCCCTTATAGTAAACCTTGGATCTACATCTGTCCCTACCATCATGACCTTATCTGTTATCATTTTGCTGGCCATTCCTTCTGCCCCTACCTTTCTTTCTGTTCTCCTCATTATCCTTTTAGTAGCCCTATCATAATATACGGTGCTGAAATTAGGGACTTCTTCCCCTTTTTCGTGCACGAAGGGTACCAGATGAATCATAGGGGTAGCAGCTACGATGGTAGTGGGCACTTGAGGTATCTGCACCTCGGGGTTTTCCTCTCCATGACTCAGCCCTGATGATGTTTCGGGAGCTTGCTGTTGCGTCAAATTCATCTGTTCATCCTCCTTCTCTCACAGTTCTTCGTCTAGCTTTCTCTGGGATTCTTCGCCTGCTTGCCTAGCAGCTTCTTCTATTTCTCTGGCTGCTTCATTGGCTCATTCAGCTGCTTCCTGGGCAGCTTTCCTCTTTTCTTCTTATCCCTTTCGCATCCATTGTGCAGCCTCATCTTCCAGCCTCTGAGCCTCCTCTCTTATCCTTTTGGCTGTTTCTTCAGCCTTAGCTTGCTCAACTTGATCTTGTTCAGATCCTTTTCCACCCTTGGTGGGGTTCTTCGGCTTGAATCTTTTTCTGAGTGCTGCCATGTTAGGGGAATTCCTATAGACCGATTCGTCTTTATCGTAATGATGGATGTATTCGAAGTATACTTTATGTTTCCTACAGTGTTCCGCTACATTGCTATGAGTGTCATTTTGTCTGAAAGTCATCTCTCCAAAGTGGAACTTCCCTAGTTCCTCTACAAATCCTGTAGCCTACTTCACATTGGTGAAACTGCAGCTGCCTAGCTTAAATGGTAGAGGTGGATAGGCAGCCTTCTTTTTCTGAAACAAGAAGAGACCAACACCGTCAATAAACACTTTTCTGACTGCCTCTTTGTGGATTATATAATCCGTGGCATACTTTGGCAGTAGATGGGGTGTCTTTGATCCTCCATACATTCTAATATACATGCCATTTTCGGTCAGGAAATAATCTCCATACTCTTCAATCACCTGCATGGCATCTTCATACATACAATCACATCCCCCCCGAAAGATGAGCTTGTATAATGGAATAATAAAATGCTCACATACTTCTTTGTAGTGACTGTGGTACAGATGAGCCCATAATGGTTTGTAAGCTGCGTAAATAGGCATTCTATCCCTATCCCATACACATTGGAGGCCTGGGAAAGGATGGTTACATAGTATGCAATCTATCAGAATCGAGCTCATATAAAACTCAGATCTTTTATGGGCTTCTCCTCCTTTTGTTGCAGCTACACAAGAGGAGAGACTACTCGATACCAGGCTAGCCCAATTGAAGACCGTTCCTTCTGTTGCCACATGGAAAATCAGGGGTATCCACTCGAATTTGAATAACCTGCCATTAGCCCTCTCGAAAATCCTATTTAGCATTAGAGCTATGAATCTGTAAGGGGCTCTAAGGCTGGCTGTGTCATAATCTGCAGTTACTCTATGTCTATAGAGCTTCCCTGGTAATAGCATTCTCCTCATGGTTTCTACTAAATCCATCCTGAGGTTGTCCAACCACTCATTGGACAAGAAGACTTGAGATTCAGGTAGGTGGTAAGCTAAGGCCATGTATCCAAGGCTAAATGCAGCATAGCCCTAACCTTCAACATTACATATAAGCATTTTGTCATGGTTGGTGTGTGGCAGGATCCATTTCATCACTTCAGAGCATGGAAATAGCTCTGGCCTGGTGGCGACCTTCATAATGGAAGATTTTTCTATGTTTGCGTAAATGGGTGCTTCCTCAAGACCCATGTCTGGGACTTCCCTGCGGGAAATCAACCTGTATATTTCTCCCCATTTATATTCAGGTTCAACCCCCATGACACATTGGGTGTCCTCATAGATGTACTCAGTTTTTGTTTCTGCTTCGGGTACTGATGTTTCTTCCACTGCTGGGGCTTTCTTCTTTTTCCTTCTGGACATTATGAGTTCGTCCTGCCATATGTAATCATTTTGACATTAAATAATTCGACTTTCCATACAATGTGCATCAATTTATCCTTCTTCAAGTGTATCATAATTGTGATCATTCAATAAAATCAAATAAAAGTCTCTCATACTGAGTAACCGGACTAGCATGCAGTATTGTGCAACGTGCTGTTATCCCATGCAACTAATACATATATTATTCAACCTTACAATGCCTCATGAATGAACCATCGTATTATCTATTCTACATGCAGCAAGTTTATCAGTCATACTAGTGTTAGCATGAAACCTACACTATTATGCGACCTGTCATTTTCTCATGATATTGATACATTGAAGCAAAACATGCAAACTATATGTAGGTGCAGCATGCAATTATCATTCTACTACCTATCACACACAAAGAGCATCAAGCTTAAGCTAGCCAACACTTCATCCCTACAGCCCAACAGAGAAATTGCAAAGGAGACGCATGCGACTGGCAGCCAAAAAAAAAAAAAAATATACATTAGGTTGATAGCCTATTTCACCGTCCTCGGCGGGAAGTAACCACACTTCTGCACAGCGTATCCTCATCAAAACAAGACCCACGCTATCCTCAATAAACATAGTGTAACCGGCGGCACATCCCTTCGACCCTACTAGGGTTTTAGGCGACCAAAAGAAAAAAAGGGGGCTGCGAAAAATGGCGCAATCAACACAGGCCGCGAAGGCGACACTGTCGACTATAAAACCCCTTCAAAACCCTATTCCTCCCGGCCAATTTAATCATAGGTTCCATCAATAATCCCTCCCGAGACGGCGCATAACTCCGTAGGTGAAACATATCTGGTTCACCATCCCAGGAATGTACCAAGACAACCACAGCCTGCCAAAACAGAACCTTAAGAAATCCTCAACAAACACAGTCCTCTACCTATTGTGGCCGCGCAGCGAAGTCTGGCGCAGACGGCGTAACGGCCGTCTGCGCCTACAACCTTTCAACCCTTGCGCATAAGCAACGACTAATAGGTGGAAAGAAATCGGCTTAAAAGGTTAAAAACACCCACCCCACACCCTAGGTTAAGATAATAACCAACTTGAACAAGCTTAAATCCTAGCTGGACGAGGAAAAAAAAAATGTCGGGACCCCAAAACACGGTAGAAAATCAAAATCGTTCAACGCAATGGGAAAAAATGAGATGCACCTACCTAACAAACCGGCGAAATGATCAAGCTGATGATGGTTGGAATTCTACTCTCGTGACCTGGAAGCTGGTATAGTGATAGCTAGAACTTCTTTCCTTTCGAAGCACGATAGCTCAACTCACCGCGACAGTGCTCAACAATAAAATAAACAATAAAAACCCCCGACTGTTGCACCGTATATATAAAAAACGCCACACGTGCGATCATTTAAATCGGGCGCGAAAAGAAAGCGGCGTCGGGTGACTAGAAATTCAGTCCCTCCGCAACGACGGACAATCCCCGGTACTAAATCACCCGCCCGGCTAAATATAACGCGTGAACAAAACGACAGTCGGGCGTCGGTGGATACCTTGATCGAATGACAAAGAATCTGAACCCCTCCGCAACGGCGGATGCTCAGAGCATGATGCTGTCCGCAACGGAGGAGCAAACGATGGCCAAGCGCTCCGCTACAAAGCCGGCAAAAACAAAACACAAATCGACGCACCGATGAAAGTCAAAGACTGAAGCGATACGCAACGACGGATGCCTGAAAAGGAGGTCTATCCGCAGCATCGGACGTGGGAGACTTCAAATCCCTCCGACGAAGAATCCAAACCCACCTGAAATGTCACAGAATGAAAACCCACGCGCAGCAGTCGGAGCGAAAAGGACATTCCGCACCCGGAAACACTCTGCAACGGCAGAGGGTAGGATCAAATATCTGCCCGCAACGGCGAAGAGGACAAAGACCTAACTCCCGATTGAACATGGCTTCGAGAGACATGCAAGACGATGACACATTCAACTAAGGATGAGATTCGTTAAAACACTGAAATGAGCAAGCACCAATCGATTGACAGTAACCCAAAGTGCCGCAAGACGCTTTAAAATCCATAGGCCAAAAATCAATAGGTTGAAATCAAGAAAAGAAATGACTAATTGAAAGCAAAGGAGGGTCCCAAAATTATCAGAATTATGGGAAATTGTTGCAGATGCAACAATTGGCGACTACCTGGTGAACCCCAGATCTTTGAATTAACTCTCTCTCCTAGCTTAAGACTGTCTGAATAAAATTGAAATCTTCTAGATGTCTGTATACCTAAGTTAGCCAACTTATGCATTAAATTACTTAGAAGAAGTCTATCTTTTCGGGAAAAGGTAACACCAGCAATGCTTCAGGTCTGAATAACTCTTTTGAGGCCGAATAAATGAGGTTCATTTTACCTGCCCTTTGGAAGTTATAGCTTAAACACCACAGGATTGTGACAGAGGGTGATAGTATTATCCTTTTGTTCCTCATTCCCATGCCAATCTGCACTTCTGTGCCCTTTTGAACTTTAGTTCCTTTTGATATGAGTCCTCCTGTATGCCTTTCTTACTGAATTTTAATTCAGAATCCTCTATCCCATAGTGTCCTTTTGTGTGAACAATATACTTTGTAGCTCAGTTCACGGACAGAGAGGATCTTGTGGCCATTTGGTATTTTATGCTCCGAGATTCAAGCTTTTCGAGCCTTGCTTTGATATGTCTTGTTTCTTTCAGGAGCTTTGACTCCTCATAGCTTTTAACTTTTCTTAATCCATGGCATGGGATCATTTATATGTGATAAACTATCCCGCTCTACTTCCTATCCATGGGTCTTTTGCTGTCAGCTTCCTTGGGTATTTAAGATGTTAGATGGATGGAGCCTCTAAATAGTACTTCAGACCTTTTTCCACTTCTGGGTTATTTACAAGGATTAAGTAAGACTTCAAATGAATGCCCTGTTAGTTAGGAATACGGTTACTTGAAGACATTCTATACTTTTAAGCACAGTCTTTCACTCAAGATTTTAGTTAATAAAGAAACCTGTTGTTCCCATTGCAACCAAAGTTTGCCTCTTATTCAAAATCAAAAGAGAACTAGTAAAGCTATAAGCAAGCATCAACATAGCAAGAAATCAAAAGAAAACAAGCATCAAAGCGCAAAAATAAGAAAACAGCATAAGCGACAAAGCAATTTATTTATGTACAGATGAAAACAAAGAAAAAAAAACTTTTGCCCATTCCTGAAAAATTATAAATCTAAAACTAAGGAATGAGCTGGGTTTTAGACATACATTATCTAACCATGATCCAACTGTGCTGTTATAGAAATGCCACTCATATCCAAAACCCTGCAATCGTTTCTTTCAGCCTGAGGGAGTTGAAGGAGCTCAGGATGAGTGTCCATCATAGGACTGGCCTCTTTTGAAGTGTGTTGTCTCAGCTTACACTCAGTTAGATGGTTTCCCAATATAGACTCAACAGATTCATTTCCTTCTCCTAGCTTAGTGACATTGTGCTTCATATATGGCTCTATCAAAATATTATTCATGTTTGGGCTACCCTTCTGAGGTAACCACAAGTGAGACCAGTCTGAAGCAAAGTACCCATTTAGTCGTGATGTCCAATCTTGGTTCAGGATCATTCCATATCCATCAGGGATGTCTCCTACTATGATGTCAATGTAATGACATGTCCTTTTATTTGCAGCTAATCGGATCAGAACATTCTCCATTTCCCCTACTACTTTGACACTGGTTTCGTCAAGTTGAGTAACATCCCAAATAGTATTTTTTAGCTGACCATTAAGTTTTTTGCAAACTGCCAGAGGCATAAAATTCATGGATGATCCAGAGTCTACCAAACAATTATGGACCTTATGATTTAAAATTTCAAGAGTCACAAGGAAAGGTGGGGCGGCGGTTTTCTTAGTCTTGATCAACTCAATCTTTTCTTCCACAGGTTGATTTGTCGTGGGAAACTCTTCTTCCAGTTTTCCAGCTTTGCTTTCCTCATCATATTCCACTGGTTTGGAAAATTCAATGAGTGGCTCTGTTTCCTGTTTGCCATGAATATCTTTAGGGATGTCATCTTTAGCCTTCGCATCGGCCTGCCCCTTTACTTCCTCTTGCCAATCTGGAACCTTTGATATTATGGCATTGTTCTTAATGGCCAGGTTTTCATCTTTTGTGGTTGTAGGGGTATCTTGAGACTTGAGAACGTCTTCTTCCGTGTTGAAAAACGATATACCATTCCATGAAAACATATTATCATCATCTTATTTTACTATGGTCTATTTCTCTTTTTCTTCCTCACCACTGTCCCTAGTCAATTTTCGGTCCAACAACTTATTCATCACCAATGTTATTGAATGTAACCATTGAGGACACTTCCTCTTAGAATGAGGCTGTTGATGAAAGGTACAGAAATTATCTCCTCCTATTTCTGTTATCTTTATTGATGCCAAATTAGGAGGTGGGACTTACCATTGGTTGTTATCTTCCTTCTTTGGATACTATGGCTTATTGGTCTTCTGAGTGTCCCTCTCCTTTTCCAGATCTATAATTCGGTTGGCCATTTTCTGAAGCACTTTCATCATTTCATAATAATTATGGGGTTGATATTCTTTAGATTTAGATAGCAGTGAGCTTCTTCTTATAGTGGTCTCTTCTTCAAATGAGTCGGGATAGTCCTCTATACTCTCACTTTCAGCCTCTACTCTCTCAGCCTCTTGGTAGGTTTCTACTAGCGTAGGCTTGGCTTTCATCTTGGCAAACATGGCCAGCTCAGGTCCTAAGGCTGAGGTATAATACTCACCTAAGACTTTATCTGAATGTCTGTCTACAGCAGAAAGTTTTTTTAAGTGCAATGAAAATATCTGAGTGAAACTATGTCCCTTTTCATTCCTCTCTTTTCTTAACAAACCAAGCCCTTTCATCAACGAGGCATGCTTCTTCTGAGCGGTGTACTTACTCCTGAAAACCTTCTCGAAAGTGTCCCAATTAGGAATGGAGTTTGTCGGTAGTCCAAAGTACCAGGATGCTGCTGCTCCTTTGAGAGTATGAAGAAAAAGTATACATACCACATCTTCATACTCTCCAGCCCTTAGCCCTTATAACGCTAGATAAAATCTTTGAAGGTGATCATCCACTGCAATGCTGTCCGCAGGGTCAAACTTGGGAAAAAGCTTGTCAAAGGCTTGAGGCAGGTTATGCAAAGGAGGAGTTAATTTTAGAGGTGACCTAGCTCTCCATGCTGGAAAAGGGTTAGGTTTATTACCAGCCATGAGCAAAGGTAAGCGAGTAATACTAGGAAAAACAGGGTTTCAAGGATAGAACCGGAAACTTCAAAACTTTAAAACATCTGCTGGTAGAGTAGTCGTGGGAAATGAAATTCCACAGCCAGCCTTTACTGGCGACCCTCCTTCTAGCGCCAGAACAGTTGAGGCCTGGAAATTCGCAAGCGGCAACAGTAAGGGATTCTCCCCAATCAACGTTCCCAACTAGCTCGTTGACTATTTGGTATAGGGAATCCGTCCGGTTTACGGTTCGGCTACCATAGGTCAACGTAACACAAGGGTTTACCGGTTGCGGCCCGATCCACCGGAATTTGTATTTTTGACTTAATATATGCAATGCACATGATTATCTTGATCATGCAGGGTGATAAAGATGCGCGGAACTACACAATGTGCTGCGCAGGTTCTTACCTCTCGTCTTAGGTTCACAAACATCTAAAACACATATGCAACCATGAAGTAAAACAACTAACTATCTATCCCCGGGGATCCAAAAGAATAATTATTTGTGAGTAATGTATTATTTCCATGTATGATAAACAAAATTACAGGTAGCTGATATTTACGTTTACAACACATGAACGAGAAAATATTCTAACAACCAGATAGCCAATTGTTATATGAGCCACATACATTACTCTAGGTGAATTTTCCACAAATTAAATCAGAAATCATTCAACAAGACATAGGTCATAAAGTTAGAACGATCTCACGATTCATGGACACAAAGTGAAAAAATAAAGTAGTTCATCTTTCTGCCATCCATGGTACAACATTTGGAAACTTCACAGCTCTTTCTCCAACAGGAAAACTAAAATATTTTATTGCAAAAGGAAGTAGTTCTTCTTACAATATGTCCTCCAGTCTTACTGGGAAAAAATCCCCTTTCCCTTCTCTACGTTTCCTATTTTTATACAAAAAGAAAAAATTGGTTGGGCTGCCCAAAGTGACCTTTGGGATTCCCAACCCTTTTGTCTTCCCAACGTTTCATTCTTTCCCCCCCAAAAAAAAAAGTCTTTTACAAACGTATTAAATTACAACATAGTTGGCCGGTCCACTTGTGAGGAGGGCTCCACTTGGTTTCCCAAGAATTTATTCCACGCTGCTGTTTCAGCAACGAGATCTTCAAACAAGCTCGGCTCTAAAAACTGAATGTTTAGCTCAAACTTTTCAGCCTGGTTTCTAATGGCCTCTACCCTGGCTATGTTCAATCGCACCTGTTCTTCTAAGAGCTGCACACTGACGGCTATATGGCCTATTTCATTTTTTTAGGATTTGGTCATCAATGGATTTGATGTGTTGTACTCTGGCTTCTTCGTCTTGTTGTATTTTTTGGAACATTTCTGCAAATGCATCATGATCAAGGAACTCATATAGCATCTGCTCGGCTTCCATCTAACATCGGTTGTAGGTAACCAAGGCCCTCCTGAAGAATTCTGTGCAGGCTCCCTTGGTCTTCTTGACTATTTTCTGGAAGTCTTCTACAGTATTGATAGCGAATTCTATCAGATGATGGTCCCGTTTAAGGTCTTGTTTATCCTTGGATGGTAGCTCAGCTGGGACTTCCTCTTCATTCTCTACCCTAGCTATCCTTATAGTCAGTACTTCGAGGATGTCTTGGGACCTGTCAACAAAATAAGAAGATGTTTCCAAGAATTCTTCAAGTCGGCTATCAATCTGGAGGACCTGGCATCTTTCTTCTTCTAGAGCAGTTTGCAGGTGCAACACTTTAGCTTTCTGGGCCAGGATGTGTTCTTTAACTGGCTGTAGATCAACCTGCTATTCCTTTTCTTCTTCCAGCTGCTCTTTCAGCTCTTTAACGTATGCGGCATTGGACTCATAGATAATATACTGCTGCGCTTCTAGGTCTTCTATCTTTTCCCTCAATTGCTCCTTTTCATTCTTTAAGTCTTGAATTTCCTGCTGTGCACATTCCAGAGCCTTATGTGCTGTTTCCTTGGCCTGTGCTTCTACCTGGATGGCGTAGATTTCACTCTTTGTGGCCTCCATTTCTCTCAACACATGTTCATATTTTCTCTTAAGTCTATTGCCTTCTTCCCTTTCTTTTCTCAGGGTGTCCTTAAGCTGAGAGGAGGTCTTCTTGGATGACTCTATGTCAATCATCATTCTGTCTATGTTATCCTCTGAAGCATGTATTGCTGCAGTCCCGGCCCTTATAGTAAACCTTGGATCTACATCTGTCCCTACCATCATGACCTTATCTGTTATCATTTTGCTGGCCATTCCTTCCGCCCCTACCTTTCTTTCTATTCTCCTCATTATCCTTTTAGTAGCCCTATC
The DNA here is from genome assembly GCA_001517045.1 of Pseudotsuga menziesii. Lineage (NCBI taxonomy): Eukaryota > Viridiplantae > Streptophyta > Pinopsida > Pinales > Pinaceae > Pseudotsuga > Pseudotsuga menziesii. The sequence continues at coordinate 212,248 of LPNX010887325.1, read as the reverse complement.
ATAATATACGGTGCTGAAATCAGGGACTTCTTCCCCTTTTTCCTGCACGAAGGGTACCAGCTGAATCATAGGGGTAGCAGCTACGATGAGAGTGGGCACTTGAGGGATCTGCACCTTGGGGTTTTCCTCTCCCTAACTCAGACTTGATGATGTTTCGGGAGCTTGCTGTTGCGTCAAATTCATCTGTTCAGCCTCCTACTCTTGCAGTTCTTCATCTAGCTTTCTCTGGGCTTCTTCTATTTCTCTGGCTGCTTCATTGGCTCGTTCAGCTGCTTCCTAGGCAGCTTTCCTCTTTTCTTCTTCTCCCTTTCGCATCCATTCTGCAGCCTCATCTTCCAGCCTCCGAGCCTCCTCTCTTATCCTTTTGGCTGCATCTTCAGCCTTAGCTTGCTCGGCTTTATCTTGTTCAGATCCTTTTCCACCCTTGGTGGGGTTCTTCGGCTTGAATCTTTTTCTGAGTACTGCCATGTTAGGGGCATTCCTATAGACTGATTCGTCTTTATCGTAATGATGGCTGTATTCGAAGTATACTTTATGTTTCCTGCAGTGTTCCGCTACTTTTCTATGAGTGTCATTTCGTCTGAAAGTCATCTCGCCAAAGTGGAACTTCCCTAGTTCCTCTACAAATTCTGCAGCCTGCTTCACATTGGTGAAACTGCAGCTGCCTAGCTTAAATGGTAGAGGTGGATAGGCAGCCTTCTTTTTTTGAAACAAGAAGTGACCAACATCGTCAATAAACACTTGTCTGACTGCCTCTTTGTGGACTATATAATCCGTGGCATACTTTGGCAGTAGATGGGGTGTCTTTGATCCTCCATACATTCTAATATACATGCCATTTTCAGTCAGGAAATAATCTCCATACTCTTTAATCACCTGCATGGCATCTTCAGACATACAATCACATCCCCCCCGGAAGATGAGCTTGTATAATGGCATAATAAAATGCTCACATACTTCTTGGTAGTGACTATGGTACAGATGAGCCCATAATGGTTTGTAAGCTGCGTAAATAAGCATTCTGTCCCTATCCCATACACACTGGAGGCCTGGGAAAGGCTGGTTACATAGTATGCAATCTATCAGAATCAAGCTCATATAAAACTCAGATCTTTTATGGGCTTCTCCTCCTTTTGCTGCAGCTACACAAGAGGAGAGACTACTCGATACCAGGCTGACCCAACTGAAGACCGTTCCCTCTGTTGCCACATGGAAAATCAGGGGTATCCACTCGAATTTGAATAACCTGCCATTAGCCCTCCTGAAAATCCTATTTAGCATTAGAGCTATGAATCTGTAAGGGGCTCTAAGGCTGGCTGTGTTATAATCTTCAATTTCTCTATGTCTATAGAGCTTCCCTGGTAATAGCATTCTCCTCATGGCTTCTACTAAATCCATCTTGAGGTTTTCCAACCACTCATTGGACAAGAAGACTTGAGGTTCAGGCAGGTGGTAAGCTAAGGCCACGTATCCAGGGCTAAATGCAGCATAGCCCTAACCTTCAACATTACATATAAGCATTGTGTCATGGTTGGTGTGTGGCAGGATCCATTTCATCACTTCAGAGCATGGAAACAGCTCTGGCCTGGTGGCGACCTTCATAATGGCATATTTTTCTATGTTTGTGTAAATGGGTGCTTCCTCAAGACCCATGTTTAGGATTTCCCTTCAGGAAATCAACCTGTATATTTCTCCCCATTTATGTTCAGGTTCAACCCCCTTGACACGTTGGGTGTCCTCATAGATGTACTCAGTTTTTGTTTCTGCTTCGGGTACTGATGCTTCTTCCACTGCTGGGGCTTTCTTCTTCTGCCTTCTGGACATTGTGAGTTCGTCCTGCCATATGTAATCATTTTGACATTAAGTAATTCGACTTTCCATACAATGTGCATCAATTTATCCTTCTTCAAGTGTATCATAATTGTGATCATTCAATAAAATCAAATATAAGTCTCTCATACTGAGTAACCGGACTAGCATGCAGTATTGTGCAACGTGCTGTTATCCCATGCAACTAATACATATATTATTCAACCTTACAATGCCTCATGAACGAAACATCTTATGATCTATTCTACATGCAGCAAGTTTATCAGTCATACTAGTGGTAGCATGAAACCTACACTATTATGTGACCTGTCATTTTCTTATGATATTGATACATTGAAGCAAAACATACAAACTATATGTAGGTGCAGCATGCAATTATCATTCTACTACCTATCACGCACAAAGAGCATCAAGCTTAAGCCAGCCAACACTTCATCCCTACAGCCCAGTAGACAAATTGCAAAGGAAACGCATGCGACTGGCAGCCAAAAAAATAAAAAATACATTAGGCTGATAGCCTATTTCACCCTCCTCGGCGGGAAGTAACCACACTTCTGCACAGGGTATCCTCATTAAAACACGACCCACGCTATCCTCAATAAACACAGCGTAACCGACGACACATCCCTTTGACCCTAGTAGGGTTTTAGGTGACCAAAATCAAAAAAGGGGGCTGCAAAAAATGGTGCAATCAATGCAGGCGACACTGTCGACCGTAAAACCCCTTCAAAACCCTATTCCTCCTGGCCAAGTAAATCGCAGGTTCCATCAATAATCCCTCCCGAGACGGCGCATAACTCCGTAGGTGAAACATCTCTGGTTCACCATCCCAGGAATGTACCAAGGCAACCACAGCCCGCCAAAACAGAACCTTAAGCAATCTTCAACAAACGCAGTCCTCTACCTATCGTGGCCGCGCAGTGAGGTCTGGAGTAGACGGCGTAACGGCCATCTGCTCCTAAAACCTTTCAACCCTTGCGTGCAAGCAACGACTAACAGGAGGAAAGAAATCTGCTTAAAAGGTTAAAAACGCCCCCCCCACACCCTAGGTTAAGATAATAACCAACTTGAACAAGCTTAAATCCTAGCTGGACGAGGAAAAAAAAAAAACACCGGGACCCCAAAACACGGTAGAAAATCAAAATCGTTCAACGCAATGGAAAAAAATGAGATGCACCTACCTGGCAAACTGGCGAAATGATCAAGCTGATGACGGTTGGAATTCTACCCTCGCCACCTGGAAGCTGGTATAGTGATAGCTAGACCTTCTCTCGTTTCGAAGCACGACAGCTCAACTCACCGTGACAGTGCTCGACAATAAAATAAACAATACAAACCCCCGACTATCACACCGTATATATAAAAAATGCCACACGTGCGAGCATTTAAATCGGGCGCGAAAAGAAAGCGGCGTCGGGTGACTAGAAATTCAGTCCCTCCGCAATGGCGGATAATCCCCAGTACTAAATCACCCGCCCGGCTAAATATAATGCATGAACAAAACGACAGTCGGGCGTCGGCGGATACCTTGATCGAATGACCAAGAATCCGAACCCCTCCGCAACAGTGGATGCTTGGAGCACGATGCTGTCCGCAACGGAGGAGAAAACGATGGCCAAGCGCTCTGCTACAAATCCGGCAAAAACAAAACACACATCGGCGCACCGATGAAAGTCAAAGACTGAAGCGATCCACAATGGAAGATGCCTGAAAAGGAGGTCTGTTCGCAGCATCGGACGTGGGAGACTTCAAATCCCTTCGACAAAGAATCCAAACCCACCCGAAACGTCACAGAATGAAAACCCACGCCTAGCGGTCGGAGCGAAACGGACAGTCCGCACCCGGAAATGCTCCGCAACGGCGGAGCGTAGGATCAAATATCTGCCCGCAACGGCGGAGGGTAGGATCAAATATCTGCCCGCAACGGCGAAGAGGACAAAGACCTAACTCCCGATTCAACAAGGCTTTGAGAGACATGCAAGACGATGACGCATTCAACTAAGGATTAGATTCGTTAAAACACTGAAATGAGCAAGCACCAATCGATTGACAGTAACCCAAAGTGCCGGAAGATGTTTTAAAATCCATAGGACAAAAATTAATAGGCTGAAATCAAGAAAAGAACTGACTAATTCAAAGTAAAGGAGGGTCCCAAAATTTTCAGAATTTTGGGAAATTGTTGCAGATGCAACAATTGGAGACTACCTGGTGAACCCCAGATCTCTGAATTAACTCTCTCTCCTAGCTTAAGACTGTCTGAATAAAATTGAAATCTTCTAGATGTCTGTATCCCTAAGTTAGCCAACTTATGCATTAAATTACTTAGAAGAAGTCTATCTTTTTGGGAAAAGGTAACACCAGCAGTGTTTCAGGTCTAAATAACTCTTTTGAGGCCAAATAAATGAGGTTCATTTTACTTGCCCTTTGGAAGTTATAGCTTAAACACCACAGGATTGTGACAGAGGGTGATAGTATTATCCTTTTGTTCCTCATTCCCATGCCAATCTGCACTTCTGTGCCCTTTTGAACTTTAGTTCCTTTTGATATGAGTCCTCCTGTATGGCTTTCTTATTGAATTTTAATTTAGGATCCTCTATCCCATAGTGTCCTTTTGTGTGAACAATATACTTTGTAGCTCAGTTCACGGACAGAGAGGATCTTGTGGCCATTTCGTATTTTATGCTTTGAGATTCAAGCTTTTCGAGCCTTGCTTTGATATGTCTTGTTTCTTTCAGGAGCTTTGACTCCTCATAGCTTTTAAATTTTCTTAATCCATGGCATGGGATCATTTATATGTGATAAACTATCCCGCTATGCTTCCTATCCATGGGTCTTTTGCTGTCAGCTTCCTTGGGTATTTAAGATGTGAGATGGATGGAGCCTCTAAATAGTACTTCAGACCTTTTTTCACTTCTGGGTTATTTAGAAGGATTAAGTAAGACTTCAAATGAATGCCCTGTTAGTTAGGAATACGGTAACTAGAAGACACTCTATACTTTTAAGCACAGTCTTTCACTCAAGATTTTAGTTAATAAAGAAACCTGTTGTTCCCATTGCAACCAAAGTTTGCCTCTTATTCAAAATCAAAAGAGAACTAGTAAAGCTATAAGCAAGCAACAACATAGCAAGAAATCAAAAGAAAGCAAGCATCAAAGCGCAAAAATAAGAAAACAACATAAGCGACAAAGCAATTTATTTATGTACAGATGAAAACAAAGAAAACAAAACTTTTGCCCATTCCTGAAAAATTATAAATCTAAAACTGAGGAATAAGCTGGGTTTTAGACATACATTATCTAACCATGATCCAACTGTGCTGTTATAGAAATGGCACTCATATCCAAAACCCTGCAATCATTTCTTTCAGCCTGAGGGAGTTGAAGGAGCTCAGGATGAGTGTCCATGATAGGACTGGCCTCTTTTGAAGTGTGTTGTCTCAGCTTACACTCAGTTAGATGGTTTCCCAATACAAACTCAGCAGATTCATTTCCTTCTCCTAGCTTAGTGACATTATGCTTCATATATGGCTCTCTCAAAATCTTAATCATGTTTGGGCTACCCTTCTGAGGTAACCACAATTGAGACCAGTCTGAATCAAAGTACCCATTTAGTCGCGATGTCCAATCTCGGTTCAGGATCATTCCATATCCATCAGGGATGTCTGCTACTATGATGTCAACGTAATGACATGTCCTTTTATTTGCAGCTAATCGGATCAGAACATCCTCCATTTCCCCTACTACTTTGACACTGGTTTCGTCAAGTTGAGTAACATCCCAAATAGTAGGTTTTAGCTGACCATTAAGTTTTTTGCAAACTGCCAGAGGCATCACATTCATGGATGATCCAGAGTCTACCAAACAATTATGGACCTTATGATTTAAAATTTCAAGAGTCACAAGGAAAGGTGGGGCACTAGTTTTCTTAGTCTTGATCAACTCAATCTTTTCTTCCATAGGTTGATTTGTCGTGGGAAACTCTTCTTCCAGTTTGCCAGCTTTGCTTTCCTCATCATCTTCCACGGGTTTGGAAAATTCAATGAGTGGCTCTGTTTCCTATTTGCCATGAATATCTTTAGGGATGTCATCTTTAGCCTTCGCATCGGCCTGCCCCTTTACTTCCTCTTGCCAATATGGAACCTTTGATATTATGGCATTGTTCATAATGGCCAGGTTTTCATCTTTTGTGGTTGTAGGGGTATATTGAGACTTGAGAACGTCTTCTTCTGTGTTGAACAACGATATACCATTCCATGAAAACATATTATCATCGTCTGGTTTTACTATGGTCTGTTTCTCTTTTTCTTCCTCACCACTGTCCCTAGTCAATTTTGGGTCCAACAACTTATTCATCACCAATGTTATTGAATGTAACCAGTGAGGACACTTCTTCTCAGAATGAGGCTGTTGATGAAAGGTACAGAAATTATCTCCTCCTATTTCTGTTATGTTTATTGATGCCAAATTAGGAGGTGGGACTTGCCATTGGTTGTTATCTTCCTTCTTTGGATACTATGGCTTATTGGTCTTCTGAGTGTCCCTCTCCTTTTCTAGATCTATAATTCGGTTGGACATTTTCTGAAGCACTTTCATCATTTCATAATAATTATGGGGTTGATCTTATTTAGATTTAGACAGCAGTGAGCTTCTTCTTATAGTGGTCTCTTCTTCAAATGAGTCGGGATATTCCTCTATACTCTCACTTTCATCCTCTACTCTCTCAGCCTCTTGGTAGGTTTCTACCAGTGTAGGCTTGACTTTCATCTTGGCAAACATGGCTAGCTCAGGTCCTAAGGCTGAGGTATAATACTCACCTAAGACTTTATCTGAAGGTCTGTGTACAGCAGAATTTTTTTTTAAGTACAATGAAAATCTCTGAGTGAAAGTATGTAACTTTTCATTCCTCTCTTTTCTTAACAAACCAAGCCCTTTCATCAACGAGGCATGCGTCTTCTGAGCGGTGTACTTACTCCTGAAAACCTTCTCGAATGTGTCCCAATTAGGAATGGAGTTTGCCAGTAGTCCAAAGTACCAGGATGCTGCTGCTCCTTTGAGAGTATGAGGAAAAAGTCTACATACCACATCTTCATACTCTCCAGCCCTTAGCCCTTCTAACGCTAGATAAAAGCTTTGAAGGTGATCATCCACTGCAATGCTGTCAGCAGGGTCAAACTTGGGCAAAAGCTTGTCAAAGGCTTGAGGCAAGTTATGCAAAGGAGGAGTTAAGTTTAGAGGTGACCTAGCTCTCCATGCCACCAAAGGGTTAGGTTGATTACCAGCCATGAGAAAAGGTAAGCAAGTAATACTAGGAAGAACAGGGTTTCAAGGATAGAACCGGAAACTTCAAAACTTTAAAACATATGCTGGTAGGGTAGTCGCGGGAAATCAAATTCCACGACCAGCCTTTACTGGCGGCCCTCCTTCTAGCGCCAGAATTGTTGAGGACTGGAAATTCGCAGGCGGAAATAGTACGGGATTCTCCCCAAGAAACGTTCCCAACTAGCCCATTGAATGTTTGGTATAGGGAATCTGTCCGGTTTACGGTTCGGCTACCGTAGGTCAACGTAACACAAGGGTTTACCGGTTGCGGCCCGGTCCACCGGAATTTGTATTTTTGACTTAATATATGCAATGCACATTCCTATCTTGATCATGCAGGGTGATAAAGATGCGCAGAACTACACAATGTGCTGCGCAGGTTCTTACCTCTCGTCTTAGGTTCACAAACATCTAAACCACATATGAAACCATGAAGTAAAACAACTAACTATCTATCCCCGGGGAGCCAAAAGAATAATTATTTGTGAGTAATGTATTATTTCCATGTATGATAAACAAAATTACACGTAGCTGATATTTACGTTTACAACACATGAACGAGAAAATATTCTAACAACCAGATAGCCAATTGTTATATGAGCCACATACATTACTCCAGGTGAATTTTCCACAAATTAAATCAGAACTCATTCAACAAGACATAGGTCATAAAGTTAGAACGATCTCACGATTCATGGACATAAACTGAAAAAATAAAGTAGTTCATCTTTCTCCCATCCATGGTACAACATTTGGAAACTTCACAGCTCTTTCTCCAATAGGCAAACTAAAATCTTTTATTGCAAAATGAAGTAGTTCTTCTTACAATATGTCCTCCAGTCTTACTGGGAAAAAATCCCCTTTCCCTTCTCTACGTTTCCTATTTTTATACAAAAAGCAAAAATTGGTTGGGCTGCCCAAAGTGACCTTTGGGCTTCCCAACCCTTTTGTCTTCCCAACGTTTCATTCTTTCCCAAAAAATAAAAGTCTTTTACAAACGTATTAAATTACAACATAGTTGGCCGGTCCACTTGTGAGGAGGGCTCCGCTTGGTTTCCCAAGAATTTCTTCCACGCTGTTGTTTCAGCAGCGAGATCTTCAAACGAGCTTGGCTCTAAAAATTGAATGTTTAGCTCGAACTTTGCAGCCTGGTTTCTAATGGCCTCTACCCTGGCTATGTTCAATCGCACCTGTTCTTCTAAGAGCTGCACACTGACGGCTGTATGGCCTATTTCATTTTTTTAGGATTTGGTCATCAATGGCTTTGATGTGTTGTACTCTGGCTTCTTCATCTTGTTGTCTTTTTTGCAACATTTCTGCAAATGCATCATGATCAGGGAACTGATATAGCCTCTGCTCGGCTTCTACCTAACATCAATTGTAGGTAACCAAGGCCCTCCTGAAGAATGCTGTGCAGGCTCCCTTGGTCTTCTTGACTGTTTTCTGGAAGTCTTCTGCTTGTTTATCCTTGGATGGTAGCTCAGCTGGGAATTCCTCTTCATTCTCTACCCTGGCTATCCTTGTAGTCAGTACTTTGAGGATGTCTTGGGACCTGTCAACAAAATAAGAAGCTATTTCCAAGATTTCTTCAAGTCGGCTATCAATCTGGAGGACCTGGCATCTTTCTTCTTCTAGAGCAGTTTGCAGGTGCAGCACTTTAGCTTTCTGGGCCAGGATGTGTTCTTTAACTGGATGTAGATCAACCTGCTATTCCGTTTCTGCTTCTAGCTGCTCTTTCAGCTCTTTAATGTATCCGACATTGGACTCATAGATAATATACTGCTGCGCTTCTAGGTCTTCTATCTTTTCCCTCAATTGCTCCTTTTCATTCTTTAAGTCTTGAATTTGCTGCTGTGCACTTTCCAGATCCTTATGTGTTGTTTCCTTGGCCTGTGCTTCTTCCTGGACGAGGTAGATTTCACTCTTTGTGGCCTCCATTTCTCTCAGCACATGTTCATATTTTCTTTTAAGTCTATTGCCTTCTTCCCTTTCTTTTCTCAGGGTGTCCTTAAGCTAAGAGGAGGTCTTCTTGGATGATTCTATTTCAATCATCATTCTGTCTATGTTATCCTCTGAAGCATGTATTGCTACAGTCCCGGCCCTTATAGTAAACCTTGGATCTACATCTGTCCCTACCATCATGACCTCATCTGTTATCATTTTGCTGGCCATTCCTTCTGCCCCTACCTTTCTTTCTGTTCTCCTCATTATTCTTTTAGTAGCCCTATCATAATATACAGTGCTGAAATCAGGGACTTCTTCCCCTTTTTCCTGCACGAAGGGCACCAGCTGAATCATAGGGGTAGCAGCTACGATGGTAGTGGGAACTTGAGGGATCTACACCTCGAGGTTTTCCTCTCCCTGACATAGCCCTGATGATGTTTCAGGAGCTTGTTGTTGCGTCAACTTCATCTGTTCAGCCTCCTACTCTCGCAGTTCTTCGTCTAGCTTTCTCTGGGCTTCTTCGGCTACTTGCCTAGCAGCTTCTTCTGTTTCTCTAGTTGCTTCATTGGCTCGTTCAGCTGCTTCCTGGGTAGCTTTCCTCTTTTCTTCTTCTCCCTTTCGCATCCATTCTGCAGCCTCATCTTCCAGCCTCCAAGCTTCCTCTCTTATCCTTTTGGCTACTTCTTCAGCCTTAGCTTGCTCGGCTTTATCTTGTTCAGATCCTTTTCCACCCTTGGTGGGGTTCTTCGGCTTGAATCTTTTTCTGAGTGCTGCCATGTTAGGGGCATTCCTATAGACCGATTCGTCTTTATCGTAATGATGGCTGTATTCGAAGTATACTTTATGTTTCCTGGAGTGTTCTGCTACTTTGCTATGAGTGTCATTTCGTCTGAAAGTCATCTCGCCAAAATGGAACTTCCCTAGTTCCTCTACAAATTATGCAGCCTGGTTCACATTGGCGAAACTGCAGCTGCCTAGCTTAAATGGTAGAGGTGGATAGGCAGCCTTCTTTTTCTGAAACAAGAAGTGACCAACACCGTCAATAAACACTTGTCTGACTTCCTCTTTGTGGACTATATAATCCGTGGCATACTTTGGTAGTAGATGGGGTGTCTTTGATCCTCCATACATTCTGATATACTTGCCATTTTCTGTCAGGAAATAATCTCCATACTCTTCAATCACCTGCATGGCATCTTTAGACATACAATCACATCCCCCCCGGAAGATGAGCTTGTATAATGGCATAATAAAATTCTCACATACTTCTTGGTAGTGACTATGGTACAGATGAGCCCATAATGGTTTGTAAGCTGCGTAAATAAGCATTCTGTCCCTATCCCATACACACTGGAGGCCTGGGAAAGGCTGGTTACATAGTATGCAATCTATCAGAATCAAGCTCATATAAAACTCAGATCTTTTATGGGCTTCTCCTCCTTTTGCTGCAGCTACATAAGAGGAGAGACTACTCGATACCAAGCTGGCCCAATTGAAGACCGTTCCTTCTGTTGCCACATGGAAAATCAGGGGTATCCACTCGAATTTGAATAACCTGCCATTAGCCCTCCCGAAAATCCTATTTAGCATTAGAGATATGAATCTGTAAGGGGATCTAAGGCTGGCTGTGTCATAATATTCAGTTGCTCTATGTCTATAGAGATTCCCTGGTCATAGCATTCTCCTCATGGTTTCTACTAAATCCATCCTGAGGTTGTCCAACCACTCATTGGACAAGAAGACTTGAGGTTCAGGCAAGTGGTAAGCTAAGGCCACGTATCCAGGGCTAAATGTAGCATATCCCTGACCTTCAACATTACATATAAGCATTGTGTCATGGTTGGTGTGTGGCAGGATCCATTTCATCACTTCAGAGCATGGAAACAGCTCTGGCCTGGTGGCGACCTTCATAATGGCAGATTTTTCTATGTTTGCGTAAATGGGTGCTTCCTCAAGACCCATGTCTGGGACTTCCCTGCGGGAAATCAACCTCTATATTCCTCCCCATTTATATTCAGGTTCAGCCCCCATGACACATTGGGTGTCCTCATAGATGTACTCAGTTTTTGTTTCTGCTTCGGCAACTGATGCTTGTTCCACTGCTGGGGCTTTCTTCTTCTGCCTTCTGGACATTGTGAGTTCATCCTGCCATATGTAATCATTTTGACATTAAGTAATTCGACTTTCCATACAATGTGCATTAATTTATCCTTCTTCAAGTGTATCATAATTGTGATCATTCAATAAAATCAAATATAAATCTCTCATACTGAGTAACCGGACTAGCATGCAGTATTGTGGAACGTGCTGTTATCCCATGCAACTAATACATATATTATTCAACCTTACAATGCCTCATGAATTAACCATCTTATGATCTATTCTACATGCAGCAATTTTATCAGTCATACTAGTGTTAGCATGAAACCTACACTATTATGTGGCCTGTCATTTTCTCATGATATTGATACATTGAAGAAAAACATGCAAACTATATGTAGGTGCTGCATGCAATTATCATTCTACTGCCTATCGTACACAAAGAGCATCAAGCTTAAGCCAGCCAACACTTCATCCCTACATCCCAGCAGACAAATTGCAAAGGAGACGCATGCGACTGGCAGCCAAAAAAAAAAAAAATACATTAGGCTGATAGCCTATTTCACCCTCCTCGGCGGGAAGTAACCACACTTCTGCATAGGGTATCCTCATTAAAACATGACCCACGCTATCCTCAATAAACACAGCATAACCGGCGGCACATCCCTTCGACCCTACTAGGGTTTTAGGTGACCAAAAGCAAAAAAGGGGGCTGCGAAAAATGGCGCAATCAACGCAGGCCGTGAAGGCGACACTGTCAACCGTAAAACCCCTTCAAAACCCTATTCCTCCCGGCCAAGTAAATCATAGGTTCCATCAATAATCCCTCCCAAGACGGCACATAACTCCATAGGTGAAACATCTCTGGTTCACCATCCCAGGAATGTACCAAGGCAACCAGAGCCCGCCAAAACAAAACCTTAAGCAATCCTCAACAAACGCAGTCCTCTACCTATCGTGGCCGCACAGCGAGGTCTGGTGCAGATGGCGTAACGGCCGTCTGCGCCTAAAACCTTTCAGCTCTTGTGCGTAAGAAATGACTAACAGGAAGAAAGAAATCGGCTTAAAAGGTTAAAAATGCCCCCCCCACACCCTAGGTTAAGATAATAACCAACTTGAACAAGCTTAAATCCTAGCTGGACGAGGAAAAAAAAAAACGCTGGGATCCCAAATCACGGTAGAAAATCAAAAGCGTTCAACACAATGGGAAAAAACGAGATGCACCTACCTGGCAAATCGACGAAATGATCAAGCTGATGACGGTTGGAATTCTACCCTCGCCACCTGGAAGCTGGTATAGTGACAGCTAGACCTTCTCTCCTTTCGAAGCACGACAGCTCAACTCACCGCGACAGTGCTCGACAATAAAATAAACAATACAAGCCCCCGACTGTCGCACCGTATATATAAAAAACGCCACACGTACGAGCATTTAAATTGGACGCGAAAAGAAAGCGGCGTCGGGTGACTAGAAATTCAGTCCCTCCGCAACGGCGGACAATCCCCGGTACTAAATCACCCGCCCGGCTAAATATAACGCGTGAACAAAATGACAGTCAGGCGTTAGCGGATACCTTGATCAGATGACCAATAATCCGAACCCCTCCGCAACGGTGGATGCTCGGAGCACGATGCTGTCTGCAACGGAGGAGAAAATGATGGCCAAGCGCTCCGCTACAAAGCCGGCAAAAACAAAACACACATCGGCGCACCGATGAAAGTGAAAGACTGAAGCGATCTACAACGGTGGATGCCTGAAAAGGAGGTCTGTCCGCAGCATCGGACGCGGGAGACTTCAAATCCCTCCGACAAATAATCCAAACCCACCCGAAACGTCACAGAATGAAAACCCACGTGCATAGGTCGGAGCGAAAAGGACAGTCCGCACCTGGAAACGCTCCACAACAGCGGAGGGTAGGATCAAATATCTTCCAGCAACGGCGAAGAGGCCAAAGACCTAACTCCCAATTGAACAAGGATTTGAGAGACATGCAAGACGATGACGCATTCAACTAAAGATGAGATTCCTTAAAACATTGAAATGAGCAAGCACCAATCGATTGACAGTAACCCAAAGTGCCGGAAGACGATTTAAAATCCATAGGCCAAAAATCAATATGCTGAAATCAAGAAAAGAACTAACTAATTCAAAGTAAAGGAGGGTCCCAAAATTTTCAGAATTTTGGGAAATTGTTGCAGATGTAACAATTGGCGACTACCTGGTGAACCCCAGATCTCTGAATTAACTCTCTCTCCTAGCTTAAGACTGTCTGAATAAAATTGAAATCTTCTAGATGTCTGTATCCCTAAGTTAGCCAACTTATGCAATAAATTACTTAGAAGAAGTCTATATTTTCGGGAAAAGGTAACACCAGCAGTGTTTCAGGTCTGAATAACTCTTTTGAGGCCAAATAAATGAGGTTCATTTTACCTGCCCTTTGGAAGTTATAGCTTAAACACCACAGGATTGTGACAGAGGGTGATAGTATTATCCTTTTGTTCCTCATTCCCATGCCAATCTGCACTTCTGTGCCCTTTTGAACTTTAGTTCCTTTTGATATGAGTCCTCCTGTATGCCTTTCTTACTGAATTTTAATTCAGGTTCCTCTATCCCATAGTGTCCTTTTGTGTGAACAATATACTTTGTAGCTCAGTTCACGAACGAAGAGGATCTTGTGGCCATTTGGTATTTTATGCTTTGAGATTCAAGCTTTTCGAGCCTTGATTTGATATGTCTTGTTTCTTTCAGGATCTTCGACTCCTCATAGCTTTTAACTTTTCTTAATCCATGGCATGGGATCATTTATATGTGATAAACTATCCTGCTCTGCTTCCTATCCGTGGGTCTTTTGCTGTCAGCTTCCTTGGGTATTTAAGATGTGAGATGGATGGAGCCTCTAAATAGTACTTTAGACCTTTTTTCACTTCTGGGTTATTTACAAGGATTAAGTAAGACTTCAAATGAATGCCCTGTTAGTTAGGAATACGGTTACTAGAAGACATTCTATACTTTTAAGAATAGTCTTTCACTCAAGATTTTAGTTAATAAAGAAACCTGATGTTCCCATTGCAACCAAATTTTTCCTCTTATTCAAAATCAAAAGAGAACTAGTAAAGCTATAAGCAAGCAGCAACATAGCAAGAAATCAAAAGAAAGCAAGCATCAAAGCGCAAAAATAAGAAAACAACATAAGCGACAAAGCAATTTATTTATGTACAGATGAAAACAAAGAAAACAAAACTTTTGCCCATTCGTGAAAAATTATAAATCTAAAACTGAGGAATGAGCTGGGTTTTAGACATACATTATCTAACCATGATCCAACTGTGTTGTTATAGAAATGGCACTCATATCCAAAACCCTGCAATCATTTCTTTTAGCCTGAGGGAGTTGAAGGAGCTCAGGCTGAGTGTCCATCATAGGACTGGCCTCTTTTGAAGTGTGTTGTCTCAGCTTACACTCAGTTAGATGGTTTCTCAATACAGACTCAGCAGATTCATTTCCTTCTCCTAGCTTAGTGACATTGTGCTTCATATATGGCTCTCTCAAAATCTTAATCATGTTTTGGTTACCCTTCTGAGGTAACCACAAGTGAGACCAGTCTGAAGTAAAGTACCCATTTAGTCGCGATGTCCAATCTCGGTTCAGGATCATTCCATATCCATGAGGGATGTCTGCTACTATGATGTCAACGTAATGACATGTCCTTTTATTTGCAGCTAATCGGATCATAACATCCTCCATTTCCCCTACTACTTTGACACTAGTTTCGTCAAGTTGAGTAACATCCCAAATAGTAGGTTTTAGCTGACCATTAAGTTTTTTGCAAACTGCCAGAGGCATAACATTCATGGATGATCCAGAGTCTACCAAACAATTATGGACCTTATGATTTAAAATTTCAAGAGTCACAAGGAAAGGTGTGGCGCTGGTTTTCTTAGTCTTGATCAACTCAATCTTTTCTTCCACAGGTTGATTTGTCGTGGGCAATTCTTCTTCCAGTTTGCTAGCTTTGCTTTCCTCATCATCTTCCACCGGTTTGGCAAATTCAATGAGTGGCTCTGTTTCCTATTTGCCATGAATATCTTTAGGGATGTCATCTTTAGCCTTCGCATCGGCCTGCCCCTTTACTTCCTCTTGCCAATCTGGAACCTTTGATATTATGGCATTGTTCTTAATGGCCATGTTTTCATCTTTTGTGCTTGTAGGGGTATATTGAGACTTGAGAACATCTTCTTCCATGTTGAACAATGATATACCATTCCATGAAAACATATTATCATCGTTTGGTTTTACTATGGTCTATTTATCTTTTTCTTCCTCACCACTGTCCCTAGTCAATTTTGGGTCCAACAACTTATTCATCACCAATGTTATTGAATGTAACCATTGAGGAAACTTCCTCTTAGAATGAGGCTATTGATGAAAGGTACAGAAATTATCTCCTCCTATTTCTTTTATTTTTATTGATGCCAAATTAGGAGGTGGGACATGCCATTGGTTGTTATCTTCCTTCTTTGGATACTATGGCTTATTGGTCTTCTGAGTGTCCCTCTCCTTTTCCAGATCTATAATTCGGTTGGACATTTTCTGAAGCACTTTCATCCTTTCATAATAATTATGGGGTTGATCTTCTTTAGATTTAGACAGCAGTGAGCTTCTTCTTATAGAGGTCTCTTCTTCAAATGAGTCGGGATAGTCCTCTATACTCTCACTTTCAGCCTCTACTCTCTCAGCCTCTTGGTAGGTTTCTACCAGTGTAGGCTTGACTTTCATCTTGGCAAACATGGCCAGCTCAGGTCCTAAGGCTGAGGTATAATACTCACCTAAGACTTTATCTGAAGGTCTGTCTACAACAGAAATTTTTTTTAAGTACAATGAAAATCTCTGAGTGAAACTATGTACCTTTTCATTCCTCTCTTTTCTTAACAAAACAAGCCCTTTCATCAACGAGGCATGCGTCTTCTGAGCGGTGTACTTACTCCTGAAAACCTTCTCAAAAGTGTCACAATTAGGAATGGAGTTTCTCGGTAGTCCAAAGTACCAGGATGCTGCTGCCCCTTTGAGAGTATGAGGAAAAAGTCTACATACCACATATTCATACTCTCCAGCCCTTAGCCCTTCTAACGCTAGATAAAAGATTTGAAGGTGATCATCCACTGCAATGCTGTCCGCAGGGTCAAACTTGGGCAAAATATTGTCAAAGGATTGAGGCAGGTTATGCAAAGGAGGAGTTAAGTTTAGAGGTGGCCTAGCTCTCCATGCCGGCAAAGGGTTAGGTTGATTACTAGCCATGAGCAAAGGTAAGCGAGTAATACTAGGAAAAACAGGGTTTCAAGGATAGAACCGGAAACTTCAAAACTTCAAAACATCTGCTGGTAGGGTAGTCACGGGAAATCAAATTCCACGGCCAGCCTTTACTAGCGGCCCTCCTTCTAGAGCTAGAACTGTTGAGGCCTAGAAATTCGTAGGCAGCAACAGTAAGGGATTCTCCCCAATCAAGGTTCCCAACTAGCCCATTGACTGTTTGGTATAGGGAATCCGTCCGGTTTACGGTTCGGCTACCGTAGGTCAACGTAACACAAGGGTTTACCGGTTGCGGCCCGGTCCACCGGAATTTGTATTTTTGACTTAATATATGCAACCAAAACACGGTAGAAAATGAAAATCGTTCAATGCAATGCGAAAAAATGAGATGCACCTACCTGGCAAACCGGCGAAATGATCGAGCTAATGACGGTTGGAATTCTACCCTCGCCACCTGGAAGCTGGTATAGTGATAGCTAGACCTTCTCTCCTTTCGAAGCACGATAGCTCAACTCACCACAATAGTGCTCGACAATAAAATAAACAATACAAACCCCTGACTGTCGCACCGTATATATAAAAAATGCCACACGTGCGAGCATTTAAATCGGGCGCGAAAATAAAGTGGCGTCGGGTGACTAGAAATTCAGTCCGTCCGCAACGGCGGACAATCCCCGGTGCTAAATCACCCGCCCGGCTAAATATAACGCATGAACAAAACGACAGTCAGGCGTCAGCGGATACCTTGATCGGATGACCAAGAATCCGAACCCCTCCGCAACGGCGGATGCTTGGAGCACGATGTTGTCCGCAATGGAGGAGCAAACGATGGCTAAGCGCTCTGCTACAAAGCCGGCAAAAACAAAACACACATCGACGCACCGATGAAAGTCAAAGACTGAAGCGATCCGCAATGGCGGATGCCTGAAAAGGAGGTCTGTCCGCAGCATCGGACATGGGAGACTTCAAATCCCTTCGATGAAGAATCCAAACCCACCCGAAACGTCACAGAATGAAAACCCATGCGCAGCAGTCGGAGCGAAAAGGACAGTCCGCACCCGGAAACGCTCTGCAACGACGGAGGGTAGGATCAAATATCTTCCTGCAACGACGAAGAGGACAAATACCTAACTCCCGATTGAACAAGGCTTCGAGAGACATGCAAGACGATGACGCATTCAACTAAGGATGAGATTCGTTAAAACAATGAAATGAGCAAGCACCAATCGATTTACAGTAACCCAAAGTGCCGGAAGACGCTTTAAAATCCATAGGCCAAAAATCAATAGGCTGAAATCAAGAAAAGAACTGACTAATTCAAATTAAAGGAGGGTCCCAAAATTTTCAGAATTTTGGGACATTGTTGCAGATGCAACAGGTGGGTAGCAAAAAGTGATTCATTGGTGGGTTTTTGTGGTAAGAAAGAAGAACATAAGTGCCAATCACATTTCTTGGTGACAGTTGGTGAGGGCGCTGCAGGCTATGAGATTATTACAGATGCCTTCAAGAATTGTGTAATTGGCCATTATGCACGTGTTATTATTGCAAACCCTTTACATGAGAAGCTTCCTCATTTGGTTGTGGTTGTTCATCCAACATGCAATAGGTTTGATGCAAATTTTTTCTATCGACAATGTGAAAAAGTAGAAGACATACAGAAGAAACGTGTGGAATATTTTTTAGGACCTATTATTGGTGATTCATCAGATTTGGGATAGTAGGAGAAGAATGCTTATGCTGAAGGATTATTACTCAACGACAGGCATGAGATATGAAATTCCTTGGGAAGGGTGGAGACTAACTGGTTTGTATGATGGCTTTAAAGTAATAGGACTTCATGACCAGGATTACATCCATAATGGCAAAAATCTAGTGAATCCTTTGTTTAGTGGTCGACGAGATCTGATTGTTGGAAAATAGTTGATTAGTTTTAACCATGTAAGAATGGTTTATAAAATTTTTAAAGTGGATGACCACAAGCTTAAAATTGAGGATATAGAGAGGATTTATTGCCAAAAACTGGGGTTCAGCACAACTAATTGCTTCAAGGCATGTCCAAAGGTGCTTAAAGGAAATGAGATGTACAGGTGGCATGACAGAGAGGACATCGAGTACATAGACCTATCTAGCAGTCGTTGCTTACTATATTGATATTTTTTTGTCTCCTAGTTTAACTCTTTGGGAAAGAATGCGAAATTATTCAAGATTCCATCATTTCTTCACCTTATGGCTATGTTGGGTCAGGGAATAGGAAAATACTAATGTCAACATTAATTTCATTAGTAGAGAGGCATATCAAGATGTGAAAATTTCTTGCCACTTTGCGGTTTTGTTGATGAGATTATTTCGTGATCAATACTCTAACTTACCATGTACATTGCACCTAACTAGGTCAGATGTATGTGAGAAATTCTTTAGCAAATTCGGTGGCATGGTTGGAGCAGAGAGGGCATATGATTTTGCTGACTTAATTCATGCTATTGGAACCCTTAATAGAGTTGTTGAAGAATAATCGAATCCCAAAGGGATTCGTTTCAATAAATATCATAAGAAACAAATGAGTATCTGGAACAAATTCCATCAACAAATAATAGAGGAAGGTGATGTCTTGTCACAATATGATTCAATTTCCATCAATAATAAAATTATAGAAGCTCTCAAGATAAGATTGGAGGATGCACAGGGAATTTTACAAGGTCTTGGCATGCAACAGTACAACAAAAACTGGATTTAGCGTCTCTTTTTGCATCCTTTTTTGCGTCTAGACCATCTTTCAGTGTATTTTTCTTCAATTTTTGGACAAAATGGTGCAATTTCATGGGTTGGTGCTATTTTAGGCGTTTTTTGCATCCTTTCTCTAAATCTGGCGCAAATTGCGATGTATTTTGCACCAGGTTTTGCACCTGGTTATGTGCCAGGTTTTGCATCAGGTTTTGCAACAAGTTTTGAGCCTAGTTTTGCACCTAATTTTGCGCCTAGTTTGTACATCTACTCTTGTTGCGCCCCCTTTTATGCCCATGTTTGCCTCAACTTTTACGCCCTTTTTTTCATCCACTTTTGCATCATTTTTTACATCTACTTTTGCATCCACTTCTGCTTCTTTTTTTGCATCCCTCTGTGCACCAAGTTTTGCATCAAAGTTTACATCCTGTTTTGAGTCTAGTTTTGCATCTCGTTTTGTTTTAGCCATTTTTGCATCCACTTTTGCATCCATTTTTTCGTCCACTTTTGCACCCACATTTTCATCCCTTTTTGCATCCTATTTTGCATCCATGTTTACGTCTTTTTTTGCATCTACTATTGCATCCACTTTTGTTGCGTCCCAATTCACAGCCATTTTTGCGCTTACTTTTACACCCACTTTTGCTTCAACTTTTGCATCCGCGTTTGCATATTTTTTTGCATCCAATTTTACATCAGTTATTGCATCCCTTTATGCATCCATTTTTGCATCCACTTTTGCATCGGGTTTTGCATTGGGTGTTACGACTACTTTTGCATCTACTTTTGTTGCATCCACTTTCGCACCCAATTTTGTATCCAATTTTACATCCATGGTTGTATCCACTTTTGCACCACTTTTTTCATCGTATTTTGCTTCCATGATTGCATCATTTTTTGCATCCACTTTTGCATCACCGTTTGCATCCATTTTTGTTGCACCCCATTATGCCCCCACTTTTGCACCTACTTTTGTTGCATCCATGTTTGCATCCAGTTTTACACCCAGATGTTGAAGATGAAAATGAGGATAATGATTATGATATTGAGGATGGTTATGATGATGATGATAATGTTGTTGATAATGAGGAGAACGATGACAATGATGATGATGACGATGACGATTATGATGATGATGATGAGGACGAGGAGGATAATGGCAATGCCGAAATCATCGATGATTATGATGGCAATGAAATGAATGATGATGGTGGTGATGATGACAATGACAATGATGATGAATACAATGAGAATGATGATGTTGATCATCTTAAAAAATAAGTTGTTATTTTCATGCATAAATCATGTGTGTCCTCCATGTCCCTTTTCCACTAATCACATATTTTGGGTAGATGTTATTTCTTATTCCAAAGGTAATGATGAATAACTCATGAAAATGCCAATAATCGTGATGATGATGATCTCAAGGACAATGGCGATGATGATTATGTCGATGATGATGACTATTGTGATAATCATGATGACACTGACAAAGATGACGACAATGATCATGATCATCATCATTTCCATCATCGTCATCATTTAAAGCATATGGGTATGTTTACCAATTAAAGCATGCATAACAAGTGAGATTATTCTAAAACACCCCACCAAAGTACAAAATTCAAACCACAAGGGAAACATAATATTGAAATTGTTCCCATTTTCTTTCTCACAACAAAACATGCTTCATTTTAGGGAATTATGTTAAAATACATACATTCATATTCCATCCATACTATACTTGTAAGAAATATAAATATAATGCTTAAT
>LPNX010887325.1:123469-179490 GCA_001517045.1 Pseudotsuga menziesii | reverse complement strand
CCCGAGTGCAGTTCATAATAGTATGGCAACGGCATAATTTGAACTCGTCAGTTACTGCATCTAGCCTCTCCTCCGTATATTCATCACGACTGTCACTTATCCACCCGCGATTAAAAACAAAATTTACATCATGTCTTATTATTCATCCTATCATCTCCAAACCAGCAGCAAATCTAGAAAACAAACAATCAACATGCAAGATTTGACCGCTGCACTGCTTATGTTCACAGAAAAAAACGTTAGAAGAATGCAATAGACATTTAATTTATATCATTTTAAATTGTTCTATCACTCCACTCCCTTGTCTCCACACTTTAAAGTTTCCTGTTGGAAACTTCAACCATGCAGAATGCATATGAATTCATGTTTATATAAAGCTATACTTATGCACATGCATCACGCACACTTTATGCATTTGACATTAAGCTACAAAAAAGCTGAGGGAAAACTTCAACGGACAAATTTCATCATTCACTTTTGACATGGATAACAATAAACCATGTCTCTTGTTCATACCATGTTGCACTTCCTTAACACATACATGGAGGGATTGTAATTTGTTCTAACCATGAAATTACTTCATAAAGTAAGAATTATACTCTTGAAATCAAATGTAAAGTTAAAAGCTTGAACCCTTTACAATGTTTTAATGAATCTAAGCTAAGACCTTTGTTCTTATTTCTCTACAAACTTCCAACATTCAGCAATCTCTCTTCCAACATACAGTTTTGGGCGGTTGTTGCCATGTAGTGTCATTTATTATGTGATGTATTTTTAAGTTCTCTCTAGTAGTACAAACTTCAGCCTGTGCTTTCTTTCCTCTAAAATGGCAATAAGGTGAAACCTTTTGTAAGCCAAATTATATCTTTATAAGATTCTTTATCTCACATACTTAAGGGAATCACTAAATTTCTTGATGTACTTGTACTCGTGTGCCATAACCATGTCATAAACGGTTTCAGAGTATTAGATTTTTTAAACCAGAAAGGGAAATTTTCAAGTGGATCCTTGCATGCATAAGATATGAAAACTAGTTTCCAAAAATGGATAGAAATAGGGATCCTAAAAGAATTTCAGGATTACGCCAAGAAGATACCAAAGAGTGGTCCAGCAGCAAGCAGCAAAGGTAATATGGATTGTATAAAACAGAGACCCAAGTTCAAAACCTGAGTTGGTGTAGATGAGGCCACATGCAAGCCCTTCCTGGTTCTGAAGCCGGTGCATTTTATCATTTGATAAACTACCTTACAGATAGCCATATTTTTGGCAGTATTATTTGATTAGAAGTGCAACTATCAAGATCTAATCTATGTAGAATAATGTAGATTGTGTACAGTTATGTAGAGCCAGAAAACAATTGGCATTGCTGAAGAGCAAGAGTGTGGCTTGGGGAAAACTTTGAAAACACCCAACTAGCTATCGTCACACCAACAAGTCCATCCTTGGATCTCCCACTTACATCCCACAAGATTCTCAAGGAGATTCACAAGCTTTCATCATAAGCTACACTTGTAAGGTCTCACATGTCAAGCACTTCTCTATTACAAGGTTGCATGCTTTCCAAAATAGGTGCCCAAGATCAATGCTACTCCATAGGTGTAATTGGGTCCACAAGAACCTCCATTGGAGTGCCCTCCAAGAAATACTTACTTAAGCCAAACACTGTACCTCCACTTTTGTGCCATGTGGGCTATATCTGTTTTAGTGGCTTTTTTTTTTTGGAGGATTTTAATGTGTACTAGCTAATCTCTTGGCTTGAAGGCAGTCAATGATGAGGTGGCTTCTGTTGTGTTTCCTTTTTTGTTCCCTTTGTGTCAGCTAGAGATCCTAATGTTCTTCTATTTAATGAGGTTATGAATGGCCTTATTCTCTTTATTATGTATTTTTTTCAGGTATTGTGTCAATCAGTTTGGTTTCCTGTCTCATTTGTGATGAATGTCTGTGTGTTTGGAGAAGCTGCTACTTAAATAACTGTCATTCTTTTTCAATTGTAAATGACATTTATATTTTGGTGAAAGAAGTCAGAAAGTTTTATTATCCATGTTATCATGAATATCACTTGCTTGCTTTTCAGGTGCTGCAGAAAGACAGGTACAGGATACACTGCAAGGACTAACTGGACAATCAACAGTACCCAATGTCTTCATTGGTAAGAAGAACCTCCTATATAGTATAAATTGCAATTATAGAGGCACAAGAAGTTCATATCAAGGTATAATTTTTTGGATCTGTTTGAGCATTAGATGTGTGGCATATAAGTAGAAATATATTATTTTTGTCTTAAACAAAAGTTATTATTGTGAGTGAAAGGGGAGAGTTTCCAGATAAAGGTGAATTGGGTGGACATAAATTCAGTGGAAAGGATGTCTTTCCCAAAACCTTACATAAACAGAGAGCACAAAAGAATGCTTACTGTAGCACCATTCATACGAAAGTGTGGAATGCTTTAAAAATGGTCAGGGTGGCTCCTTTCTTTCCACTTTTCAATGGGCGGGTGCATTAAAAACTTTTTCCCCTTGAATTTCATATGTCAATTCCAAATAAACATCCTATAATCCCTTTTTCCTCTGTTGTAAAGGATAGAGGGAAAATATACTATGAAGTAGCGACATTAAGATGCAAGGTAATAATTGTGGATCTGAGCACTATAACCAACTGGTGCCTCTATCATGCTCAAGGAAGACATTTTTACAAGCAAACATTACAATATCATTATAGTAAACGATAGTCATGGGTTTTGGAAAGTTCAGGATTTCTCAGGATCTTAGTCTGTAGGCTTGTTAATCCAAGATCTGTGAAATTCATTTGGTTCAAACCTTATATTGCTGGATATAGGAACATCCCTTGTTCTTGCATGTATGCTCGTCACATAAATATAGTCTACTAGCCATGTTTAGACTAATATCTTACTACTGCTGCATCAACTGCTTTTGGGACAGCGAGAAGCGAGTATGGTTTGATTTTCTCTTCAAACATAAGGATATTAATTGACTTGCATGCCTTGTTACAAAACTTGGCTGAGTTTTCGAGTACTTATGAGAGAAATTTGGCTTGGCATAGCAAACAAGCTGAACTGATTCTCTAGTGAGATACACTTGCTGCCAGTGAGTCTGATTGGGAGTAATTGGAGCCCTTGGTTCCTCCTCCAGGTATGCTGGTATAAGTCATAGGATATTTACAGTCAATAGATTTTCTTCCCTTTTGGTGTGTTCTTGAGATTCACAATATTTTCACAATATTTAAAAAAAATAAAAATACACAGGCATCGCTTAACCGACGCCTATAGGTGTCGGTTAAGCGACGCCTGTGTATTTTAAAAATACAAAACCGTTGGTTAAGCGACACCTATATCTGTCGGTTAAGCGACGCCTATGTCCGGGAGGTGTCGGTAAAGCGACGCATATAGGTGTAAATGTTGTTAAAATTTTTTGTCACCGTCGCTTAATAAGTGTCGGATAACCAACGATGTACATTCACCGACGGTTACTTAGGTGTCGCTTAACCGACGGTTACCTAGGTGTCGGATAACCGACGACAAGTTTCCGACGCTTATAAAAAAACCAAAGTGTCGTACATGCGACAGGGAAGTGTCGAAAATCCGACATGACGACCGTCGGATTTTTGGTTGAAATGTAGTAGTGTTAGTGTGTTTGAAAAAATAAATTGGATTTTAAGCATGTTTGTCTTTGGATCTTATTGTCTTTTATTAGAATTAAAAATGATGAAATCTATGTGTTTATATTGCTCCTCTTCCTGATTCTTAAAGGGTGCTAGCTCAATGCAAGAGCACCTGCTTTACAAGCAGGAGATTGGTGGTTCGATTCCTCCATGCCCTAATGATATTGCAATGTATTTCTGAAGGTAAAAAATGTAGTAGTGCAAGATGGATGCAATATTAGATGCAATATTAAATGCAAAACATGATGTAAAAGTGGACGTCACACCAAACACAAAAGTGGATGCAAAATCCGACTTTATGTTAGACGCAAATGTGGACACAAAAATGGATGTCACACTAAATGCAAAATTGGATGCAAACAGAGACTCAACACTAGACACAATTAATGACTCAAAACTAGATGTAATAATATGTCCAAAACTAGACGCAACAATAGATGAAAAAGTGGATTCATAACTAGATGTAAAATTGGACATTAAATTGAGCACAAAATATGGTGTATCGATGGACATAAAACTAGGCGTAACATCAGGTGCAAAACTGGAAGCAACATTTGGCGCAAACACAAACTTAAAACGAGACACAATTTTAGATGCAAGACGGGACAAAACATTGGATGTAAAACTAGACGTAATATTGAATTCAAGATGGGATGCAACATTGGACACACAACTAGATGCAATATTAGATACAAACATGGGCGCAAAACTAGGCACAACACTAGGCGCAACATTGGGTGCAAAATTGGGCTCAGACATAGATGCAAAAAAAGACATCAACCGGGATGCAACACTAGGTGCAAACCTAGATGCAAAATATGACGTAAACTGAGATGAAACATTTGGCACAAACATGGATACAAAAAAAGACGTAAAACAAGATACAAAATTAGATGCAAATGGGGATGCAACATTATAAGTAAATTTGGATGCAAAACTAGACGCAATATTGGGCCTAAAATTGGATGCAAATCTAGATGCAGAATTGGACACATAATTTTATGTAAAACATGGTGCAAAATTGGGTGTAAGACTCGATGAAAAACTAGGAGCAAAATAAGACGCAACATTGGATGCAAAAATGAGCGTGAAACTGGGTGCAAACAAAGATGTAACAAAGGACGCAAAAAAAGATGTAATAGAAGTTGAAAAATTGGGCGCAAATAAAGGCGTAACATTAGACGCACAAAATTGGGCGTTTAAATGGACGCAAAAATGGATGTTAAAAAGGACAGAAAAAAATATGCAATAGACGGCGTTTTACAAAAATGTACAATAGCTCCAGGTTTAGCGCCGGATTGTTCACCACAATTGGGAAAAAATTACACTAAAATCCGGCGCTAAATTCGACGCTAAATCCAGTTTTTGTTGTAGTGCAACCAAAAAGACACACAGAATATTCTTAGTGGCTTAAACCATGGATAGAGGATCACAATGTTCCAACATTTGAAGATGTGGATGAAATAGTTGATAATTCTCCACTGGGTCATTTGACATCCATATTCCAATCTTCATCTTTTATGGTACTCAATGATATTGAATTGCAAACGATGGAAAGTGAGTGGAGGCACGAGTTGGATGTGTTAGGATATTTAGATACTTAGGAGTTAGTTAAGATCAACTTGTGTAATATATTTGTTAGGTAAAAGTGTGTTTCTTTAGTATGCATTAGTATGCATTTGTAAATATTCTAATCTGACGGTCACGATATGTTCTAGACATAGAGTGATCTGACGGCTCAACTTCTCTTAGATCATACCTACCATTGATCAGTGGCTTAACACCCGATTGGTCTATGATCTCTATTTAAAGAGCATAAAGGGTCCTTGGCTAGTTGATCAATTATGAGAAGCTCATGTAAATTTCTTTCTTTTGCATAATAAATTCCTCCAAGTAGCTATTTGGCTGGGGCCATGGATTATTTCCCTCTCAAGGGTTTTAACCACGTGACAAACATTGGTGTATTGATCTGTGATCTGTTTGTGTGAAGTGATTTTTCTTGGTGTTCAATCCTTTGGGAGTACCCTGTGTACCCTAACATGGTATCAGAGCTTTTATGAAGAGTCGCTTTCGGTTTTGATCAAGATCTGGAACCGGTGTTGCTGAAAATTTGAAAGAGTTTTTGGTTCTGGATTTTCTATGCATTTTTGTCCTATGGGAGCTGTTCCATTGATTCTAGAGCATTGTTTCCATTTTGAAATAGTTTTTGTTTCACCGAAAACCGTTTCTATTTTCTCTAGAAACACCCATTTCGGCAAATCTGAAGGTATAATGTTACAGTGACAGTTTTGTTTTTTAAATCTCTCATATTTTATCAGTTTATTATTAGATCTTTTATTTTTAGTCTTGGACTGTTGTTTTCCCTCACTACGTATGCTCTTTTCCATGCACCTTGTGCGATCGCGACAAATCAGAAACAGTAAGGAAAAGTTTTTTTCTTGTCTTCTCGGCTACGTATGCTCTTTGCTGTGCACCTTGTGCGATCAAAGCAAATAAGAAACATCGAGAAAACTTGAAAATGTAGACTTTCTGGGTGAGCTAACCAAGATCTAACCCCATTGTGTCGAAAAAAAATTTGTTTTTTGTTTTTTCGTTTTTTTTGTGATTTACAAGAAAAGAAAGAAAGCACGGAAAACGAGAGAAAAGAGTTAAAAAAAAGGCCCCCTTCCTCTTTCCATAGTTTTACGTACTTTTTAAACTTAGCTCACTTGGTCCAAAGTTGCTTTACACCTTGATAAGTCTTGAGTTCAAATCTTATCAAGTTACTTCTTAGTGCATGCAATTTCTATTTTCAAGCCCATTTATTGTAAAAGTGCATCTCACATTAATAAAATCAAATAAAAGTGAGTCACTTAAGTCTTTTAATTTATTGCCGCACTATTTAAAAAGTCACATTATTGTAAAAGTGAACATCACTTATTCTACAAAAGTGATTCACTTAAAAAACAATTTTATTGTAAAAAGTGATTGTCAAAGGTTGATCTTGGGAAGAGGGGGCTTCTTTTTTTAGTTGGTCAAGTTAATATCTGCCACGTCACTATTGGGTACATCTTCAACATTTTCTTTGATCAAGCATAACTTCATCATCTAGAATCAATTTTAAGTGCGTTTTTTTTAAAACCGCATATTTTTTCAAGTTCTTTGCAACCAGATAGTTAGTATCTATTTTTTCAGCCATTATTTTATAGTATGGATGCCCATTGTGATGTTATACTTACAATTTATAACTATTTTTAATGGAAATATCGTATGGAGGATGTTCTACGAAGTAGGGGACTTTTCAGGATAACCTCAGGGAAAGAGACAGAACCCACTGATGATGAGAAGAAAATTAAATGGGCAAATAGATGTGATGAATCTCATGGATTGATTGGGATGTCAATCTCTACTGATTTGCGATTCCACATATCTGGAATTGATGAACCTGATAAAGCTTGGGAAAAGTTGGAATCTGTGTTTGGTAAACACAATGAAATTTGGGGTCATCAAATTGAGAATGAGTTGCTTTCCTTGAATCCAAATGATTTTTCTTGCATTTAGGACTATTTATCTAAGTATAAAACTCTTAGACTATTATGTGTAGAA
Source organism: Pseudotsuga menziesii (assembly GCA_001517045.1). Classification (NCBI taxonomy): domain Eukaryota; kingdom Viridiplantae; phylum Streptophyta; class Pinopsida; order Pinales; family Pinaceae; genus Pseudotsuga; species Pseudotsuga menziesii. The sequence goes on along the minus strand of LPNX010887325.1, from coordinate 172,227 downwards.
TTGAAGATTAAGAAAAAAGACAAACAATGTAGTTATCATATTCTTTCCAAACTTGGACCTGCATATTCTGTTTTTGTATCTACATTCTACTACATGAAAGAATCCTTGACTGTAGCCAGCTATCAAGAGCCTAGTCTTGAATCCTTTTGTGATTCCTTAATTAGAGAGCAAGATAAGCTCATTCATCTTGGAATAATTAACAATGCAGATACATTTGGGAAAGCCTTATTGTCCCAATAGAAAGAAAAGTCCAAGCCTCCCAAAAAACAAAATTTTCACAATACTAAGCAAAACAACAAGGGTCGCAAACCCTCTCAGTCAACTCCTCCCTTAAAAAATGATAAAGGATCCAAGCAAAAGGGAAAGAAGACTGAGCATCAGTGCATTTTTTGTGGGAAAGATAATCATGATGAATCTAAGTGTTTTAAGAAAATGGCAGCCTTGGAAGCAGCAATGAAGAAGCACCACATTAGCCTAGATTCATCTTCAGAATCTACCTCTCATGGACATGCACTTTGTGCTTCTAGTTACTCTTATACTGCATCTTCTTCTTCTACTTCAAATGAATGGCTTATTGATTCTAGAGCATCTTATCATATGGCTAAGGATAAAGCCATCTTTTCTACTATGCATGAATGTAACACCAAAAAAATATTTGTTGGTGATGATAGATTTCAAAGTGTTGTAGGATCTGGAACAGTTTCAGTAGAAAATGGTCATTTTAGTGATGCACTATGTGTTCCAAAAATTTCCTGCAATTTTTTATCAGTCTATCAAATTACTCATTCAGGTGAAGGTAAAACTGTGACGTTTACACCTCACCAAGTTGTAATCAAGGATTTTAAAAATCCTCAAAATATCCTTGCTACTGGAATTGTTGATGATATTACCAGGTTGTACAAATTTAACAAATTTGGGTCATCACCTCTTCCCTCAGTTTTTGTTGCTCATAGTGATAACTTGAGCAAACTTTGGCATGAGCGATTTGGTCATTTAAATTATCGCTCATCACAACAACTATGTAAAGACAATATGGTGACTGGTCTTCCACTAGTATCTTGCAAGGACGGTGTTTGTTCCAGTTGTATACTCGAAAAACATCATCGGGACAGTTTTGACAAACGTGCCTCTTGGCATGCCTCAGTTCCCTTGTAGCTTGTGCGGCCCTCTTCCATCTGCTTCATTTTTTGGTTTCAAATATTTCTTAACTTTCATTGATGACTACTCTAGACGCACTTGGCTTTACTTCTTAAAACTTAAGAGCGAAGTATTTAACATGTTCTTGGCCTACAAGGCCCTTGTTGAAAAACAATCTGGTCATCAAATTATTAAGTTAAGATCATACAATGGAGGAGAATATGTTAACAACAAGTTCACTACTTTTTGCACTGAACAAGGAATCCAACAACAGCACACTGTTCGATATACACCACAACAAAATGGTGTAGCTGAAATGACGAACCACACTTTAAAAGAAATCACTAATTGTATGATCCAATCTAAGGGACTAAGTCTTCAATATTGGGCTGAGGCCATAAATTGTGCAGATTATATAGTTAATATCACACCCACTAAAGTTTTACAGGGTATAAGACCAGAAGAAGCATGGAGTAAAATTAAACCAGATGTAAGTCACTCTCGTGTGTTTGGTTGTGAAGCATGGGCTCACATTCCGGATGAAAAATGGAAAGCATTACAACCTAAAAGTGAAAAGTGCATATTTGTTGGATATTCTGAAGATGTAAAATGTTATAGACTTCTTCAGCCACATTCTCATGATATAATCATTAAAAGAGATGTTAAATTTGATGAAAATATCTTGGCCTGCGAGCCTAACTTGGCGGGTGTACCATCTTTGGCCTATGAGCCTGATTTGGAGATTGTGCCTTCTTCTTCTTCTTCTCCTTCCAGCTTCCTTGACAGGTTTCCAACTCGAGTTTCTAATGATGACAGTGAGGATGAAAATCCACCTCCTCCTGCTCATGTTCCTCCAATTGCACCAGCACCAATACTTTCTCAATGGGTCTGTTCAACATGTGAAGCAGCTGGTGATCTTATTGGTGATCCTAGAGATCAACGTCGAACACGTTCTCAGTTTCAACGAGCCTCTTCTCTTTTGGCTCAAGTTTCCGAGAATCATGATCCAGAAACTTTTACAAAAAATTCAGGAAATCCAGATTGGGATGCAGCTATGGATGAAGAATATCGTTCCTTAATGGCGAACGATACTTGGGATCTTGTTCCTCTTCCAAAAGGAAGAAAACTCGTCAGATGTAAATGGGTCTACAGAACTAAGTATGCATCAGATGGAAGTGTTGAAATACTTAATGCAAGGTTAGTTGCCAAATGCTTTTCCCAAGTTGAAGGGATTGACTACAATGAAACCTTTGCCCCTGTAGCAAAAACGAACTCCATCTGCCTTGTTCTTTCCCTTGCAACCTTACATAACTGGAAAGTCCATCAAATGGATGTCAAGTCTACCTTCTTACATGGTGATTTACATAAGAAACTTTACATGGAACAACCTCCTGGATATGTTCAGAATAACTCTAGCCTTGTTTGTCTCCTTAAAAAATCCTTATATGGCCTTAAGCAAGCTCCTAGAGCTTGGTCTGCCAAAATGGATAGCTTTCTCCTTGACACTATTTTTTCTAGATGCCATTCTGACCCCAATGTCTATACCAAGAAATTAGGAAACCATCTCATCATACTTGTTCTTTATGTTGATGATATTATCCTTACTAGTAGTGACCCTAACCTTATAACCCATGTGAAATCCAATATTAAGAAAAATTTTGAAATGTAAGGCTTAGGACATTTGCATTATTTTCCTGGTCTCCAAGTCTTGCAAACCAAAGAAGGAATCTTTCTTTCCCAGACTAAGTATGCTTGTGACCTTCTTTGTCGCTTCCACATGGAATATTGGCAACCAACCCCTTCTCCCTTCCAGTCTGGAGTCAAACTTTCTGCCACTTGTACTTCCCCTGAAGTAGATGCTACCTTGTATCGCCAGCTTGTTGGTAGTCTTTTATACTCGACTCATTCCCATCCCGACCTTTCCTTTGCTGTAGGTTAATATGGTGCTTAATTCACTCCTGCCCTTATCGCTGCTAGCTTTGTTACTGGTCATGGCGGTCGTGTTACCCGTTATATGCAAACTCCTCATGAAAGTCACTGGAAAGCAGCAAAAAGAATACTTTGATATATTCGAGGTACAATTCAATTTGGGATTCATTACAGTATAGGGGGGGAACCTTTGTTGGTTGGTTTCACTGATTCAGATTGAGCCGGTGATCCTGATGATCGAAAGTCTACTACAGGTTATGTTTTCAGTCTGGGAACTGCACCTGTCACTTGGGCTTGTAAGAAGCAATAAGCTACTGCTCTTTCTTCAATAGAAGAAGAATATCGAGCCGCAGTTAATGCCAGTCAGGAATCTTTATGGCTTCAACAGATCATTTCAGAGTTTGGATTCGAGCAGCAGAAGCCTACTCCACATTGGTGCGACAATCAAAGTGCCATCAAGCTTTCCAAAGATCCAGTTCTACATCAGCGCAACAAACACATTGAGCTACACATGCACTTCATCAGAAATCTTGTTCATGATCGTGTTATTGAAGTGCTCTATTGTCCTACAGATGATCAAGTCACAAACATCTTCACCAAGTCTCTACAGAAGTGAATTTTTCTAAAATTTGGTCTATGTTACGAGTTTAGGAATGTGTCCTTAAGGGGGGATAGGCTCTAATTCTTTCTTCCTTCTCCTAATAGTGTCACTTTTGTAAATCCTTCAATCCTATCCCAAGCAGGGATGATTTTAAGGAACCATATTTATTTAAAAGTGTATAAATGTTGGCGAATATTACCAATTCTTTAAACGCCAACTATAAAATGATTGGCGATTATTTTAAAAAAATATTTTAATTTACAAGGATTTTATGTCATTTATATAATAATTTGGCGATTTTTATGGTGAAAAAAATTTGCCCCATCAAAATTTGGCGAATTAGGGCTTCAAAAAATTCAAAATGGCGAATGTTTTTTGGGAGAAAAAACATGGAAAAATAGCCCACTGGGTTAAAATTCGCCCCTAAAATTGTCCCTGATCCCAAGTTGTTCTTAAGGGGCGATGTTAGGATGTTTAGACACTTAGGAGTTAGTTAAGATCAACTTGTGTAATATATCCGTTAGGTAAAAGTGTGTTTCTTTAGTATGCATTAGTATGCATTTGTAAATATTCTAATCCGACGGTCATGATATGTTCTAGACATAGAGTGATCTGACGGTTCAACTTCTCTTAGATCATACCTACCATTGATATGTGGCATAACACCCGATTGGTCTATGATCTCTATTTAAAGAGCATAGAGGGTCCTTGGCTAGTTGATCAATTATGAGAAGCTCATGTAACTTTCTTTCTTTTGCATAATAAATTGTTCCAAGTAGCTATTTGGCTAGGGCCATGGACTGCTTCCCTCTCAAGGGTTTTAACCATGTGACAAACATTGGTGTATTGATCTATGATCTGTTTGTGTGAAGTGCTTGTTCTTGGTGTTCGGTCCTTTGGGAGGACCCTATGTACCCTAACAGGATGGAATTTTAGATTTTGTTGTTGAAAATGTAAACATATCTACCAAACCAGTGGTGGAGCTCGATGGAAAGGACATGTACAAATCTTGTTTGTTTAGTCAATTGAATGGAAACCTGACATTATCGAAAGATAGATTGACTAAAGTGAGGAATGGAGAGTACTTCAGGAGAGATGAGAGGGCCCCCAAAAAGGGCGTTGCAATTGGTTTTGGAATTGGATCAGATTGTACGGTGTTGTTTGAGAGAGAGTCTATAGTTGTAGCTAAATGTACTACAAGAAAAGGTGTACATCTGAAAGTACAAAGCACGATGTTTCTTCTGGGACTTGGTACATTAGAAGATTTCAAAGAATAAGAAAGAAAAATGGTAAAAGGGTGTTTGATTACCATAATGACATTGATCTTTTGGATAGGCCTGAAGGTGCTGAGCTTCAATGTTGTTGGTACAATATAATAAAGGGGAAACACATGTACAAGTGTGATTCAATAGATCATCTATTCATACAACTTGAATCTGTTATAGCAATGGCAAACCTATCATACAATATCAAGAAAGACACATATAAGTTAGAAGAAAGTGAGCATAGAATTTCTGAGGATTTCATTAAAAATTTAAATAGGGTGAAGTTTTCAAACCATTCTAATTTATCTTATCTTTTGTACTACTATCTTATAACTTATTTATGAAGTAGTATTTTTTGTATTATTGTTGATTCATTTGTATAAATTTCATACTCATTTTAATTTATCTCATCTTCAGGTGCGGTGAATGGTTCAGATGCTGAATGGTTGGGATAACTCTATGTGAGGTTATCGATTGTCAAATATTTCTCTATGCATTCTTGAAGCATGGTTATTGAGGGTTGTTGAACTGTTCACTAATTCAAAAATTATGTTTAATATTACTTTCAAAAGGATGAAACTAGTTTTTGTTTGTCAAATTTTGGTGCCCATGCCCATGTTGCTACTTCAATACTTAAATGGAATATTACTTAATGTGTGTTTCTTGAAATGTGTTTTCTAAATTTTTTCTTAAATGGCATATCATGTTCTTTAATTTCATCATGTTTGTGTGGAGTGCATATTAACTCATTAGGAAATTGTGATTGTTGTTGATTCGAAAGATGCCTATGGTGTGGAAATCTCTTGTTATAAAACTCATTGTTGTGCACTTGTTGTGGTATGGAGTGGGTATGATTGGTTCTAATTTCTATAACAAATGAATATTATACAGTGATGAAAAAAATATATAAAACAATGTACCTTGAGAGAGAGAATGTATTATTGGTCTTGTTGGTCCTATAAAGGAGTTGCATGTCCACCTTATATGGTTCACCTTGAACTTTTGGGTTTGTTGTTTGTTTTGTTGTGGCCACCTGGGTTGACTCATGATCACCTCATTATCCTTTATCTTAATTTGTCCATAGGTGATGTTTATTAAAGTTTTGATACCTTACCTTAAGGAGCGTTACTGAACTCTCTCCCTCTGCATGATATTTGCACGATCTTTGTTGATGCTCCATGTGATATCTTGTTGAACCATCCCCATGACTGGGATTTCCTTGTTACACCCTCCATGTGGTCACTTTGCACCAGCGTGACCGTGAATCTGTTGGATTTTGGATCCTCCCTTAGTGTGACCGTGGCCTATTTCTTGGGTGGACTGTGGGTTCTTCCATAGTGTAACCGTGAGTCTGTTTCTTGGTGGAATGTGGATCCTTCACTAGCGTGACCATGATTTGTTTCTTTGCACTTTATTGGTGGACTGTGGGTCCTTCAACGAGGCCAAAAAACTTGTTCCTTAGTGATACATTGAGAGGTCCTTCTCCAACATTACCATGATCTGTTTTATTGGGTGGAATTTGGGTCATTCACCAGCGTGAAAATGATTTGTTTCTTGGGGGATTGTGGGTGCTTCACCAGCATGACTGTGATATGTTTTCTTGAGTGGAATGTGGGTCCTTCCCCAATATGACCGCGATCTGTTTTCTTGGTGGACTATGTGTCCTTCTCCAGCATGACCATGATCTGTTTTCTTAGGTGGATTGTGGGTCCTTCCCTAGTGTGACCACGAGGTGACCATGAGCCTGTTTTCTTATGTGGACTGTGGGTTATTCCCTAGTGTGACATTGAGTTTTACTTTATGGGTGGACTATGTTTTTTCAAGAATGATTGTGCAAATTATGCTTGTGTGTCTCTACAGTATGTGGCTACATCCTTACCCAGCATGACTGTGTTGACAGATTGACTGTACTGGGTATGAATGTGCTTGTTGACTAAGAAGTCTGACTCAGTATGTTGTTTGTATGCTTATTCTTTAACCCTTTCTATATCTCTCACAAGGTACATAAATTGTTTGTCTATATTGACTTGTCCCTTCGGTGACAAGATCAAATCTGAAAAATATGAGTATATCCTTGATTCAAATATTGGTTATGATTGTTTACTGTTGATATCTATTGTACATTACCTTATCATGTGGTTACTGTACATGGAATTTGATGATTCTCGAGGACCAACTTTAACACAGTGAATAATGGAGCGTTAAGTTGAAAGAGATGAAAATTATGTTGGTTTGGTTTTATTGAAAAGTATAGGAAGCTTATTTTATAATTCTCTTTTCCTTTTACTTTATAATTTTCTTGAAAAGTACTTGCAGGTCTCAAGGAGAACAATGAGGCTTTTTAACGGTGGATATGATCCATGTATTAAAGTATATGCAAATGAATATTTAAATAGGGTTGATGTTCAAGAAGCTCTTCATGCAAATGTTACATGAATTCCTTTCAAATGGGCAATCTGTAAGTGGGTATGTGTATTCTAATATCTAATGAGGTCATGTTATTTGTGATTCTAGATCATTTTAAATCTAGATATATTGGGATACAAAATGTTTGAGGGGAAAATATCTTCACTCTTTAGCCTATCTGGGTAGCAGACCTTGGTCATGTGATGTGGTCAGGGAAGGGCAGTTCATTTTCCAAATCCTCTAAATTTCTTTGAATTTCTCAAATCCTCTTATTGTGAGGTACTTTGATCCAAATTCCTGTACGTGGGCATATGGCATGAATATATTTGACTTGCAAGAATGGAAAAAGCAGGACATGACAAGGATCTATCGTAAATGGAAAAACCTGGTAAGTATACATTGACATTTTGCTTTTGGTTTCCTAGTGCTTTATTTGTGGTTTCTACAATGAAGTGACATTAGCTTTTGGTTTTGTCTAAAAATGACTGTGATGCTTTTTTATCTTAGAACAAGGATAGATAGCTGTGCAAACTGGGCAGCCTGCCACTTGGGATGATCACCTTTTACAACCTTAATTATGCACTAGGATAACCCCTAATATTTAATGCCCTTGTGACATTCAACTTGAGAAAAGGAAAAAATTGCATAAATAGAAATTTGTTTTCTTTTCCAACCCCCATAAAGGACTTTCCTACATTGATCTGCATTCCATTAGCTAGACAATATAGGTCCATTACTTCTCTTAAATTTTTAGCATCTTTATGCAAACCATTGCAAAACAGAAGAATATCATCCACAAACAAAAGATGAGACAAAAATAATTTGGTTCCCACCTTTATACCTCTAAAATCCCCCAATTTTTTGGCCTCTAAAAGAGCTTTGTTAATCCCTTCTACTACCTCAATTGAATGAAAAGCTTCCTCAGCCACCCCTACAACCTTACGAATATACCATCCAGTGAACTATTTCAACTATTCTTGGAGAATGGACCTAGATGGCAGAGCCTTTATCCATTTAGCAATTACATTTGAACTAATTTTATATATACATTTACACAATGGAATTGGCTTGAATTCTTCAGAACTAATAGGATTATCAGACTTAGGGATGAGGGCTATAGAAGTGGATATGAAAGCCATCACCATATTACCAGAAACCCCAGATTCCTTGAGAAACCTTAAGAGATTTTCCTACCAAAACCTCATAAAATCTTAGAAAAACTCTATTGGCCATCCATCTAGGCTGGGGTTTTTTGTCTTTTTTAAAGAATGCAAAATCTCCTGAAGCTCATCTTTTGTTACCTTCTCCAGCAAAGTTACAATGTCCTCCTCAGAGACAAATCTAGGGAACAGAGTTTCCATTTTACAACTTCTAATATTGTAGCTTTATTATGTTCCTTATAGACACCATTGGAATGGGAAACCCCAACCGTGGATAGGTCCTCAAAAGTGATTCATTCGTGAGAGTAGAGAAGGACTTTTAGTATCCAGATTTGGCAAGAAGAAGAGTACAATTACCAGGAAATAGTTACAGGAGGTTGTGCCAACTTGGTGGAGGTTTTAGACTTGTAGGGACAGTTGTACAGGGCTGGTTGTACAACAAGCCTTAGGCCATTTTCTGTGGGCCGTACAAGGCAGCAGCAGGTGCAGGGGTTCTTTTTGGGGCAGATTTGCAGCAAGGAGATTTTCTCAAGGGGACAGATTTGCTAGATTTGTTGTAGATTGTATTTTCTTCAGTGGGCCATTTTCCCAGTAAGGGAGCCCTTACATGTTTGTATATTATTTTAATAAAAAATAGATTTGAAGGGCATACATTTTTTGTATGTGTTATTGAGAAGGTATGTTTTCCATTTTGCTTCCGCTATTTATATCTGTTAACAAATTCTAGTCATTTTAAATTATTTAATTAGTTGTGATTTAATTCTTGAAGGAAATCACTAGGAAATAATTATCTAGGTGGACAGTATTAGAAAAATTAACACTTAGCAGTCCCATTGATCTGTTTGTGGTCACTTGTGGGACATGGATAAATTTATGGTGTCATTGATTTCAACCTCATAATGGAAGATCGTTTGACATAGTGTCATTGATGTCAACCTTGTAACGGAAGATTGTTTGACATAGTGTCATTGATGACAAGTTGTTTGTGTAGTATGACAACAATCGTATGATTAAGGTGTGCTGGTTAATCAAGATGGACATTCGGTCTGAATATTTTTATAGGTTCATGATGTCTCGTGGAAGTTTGAAAGGTGTTTGGTTATGGAGTGCCTGTTTAATATTGAAGCAGAATAGTTCTGGTACCCCTATTCAGTTTCAATACTCATCCTCATACATTAACATAGTTGTGCGCCTCTTATTGGAAATTAGGCATGTTGGTTTTGTGTTCCCATGGATCAACATGGATCTCATCCATTGGATCATCTCCAAGTGCCACCGCTCAAGTGCTAGCCTCTATTCAAAGTTTGGTCAAAGTGTTGAGTTTATGGATTATAGGAATGGTGTTTGAGCAATATTGTCCCACATTGAAACTAATAGGTCCACATACAAACTATATTAGTTCTTGGCATGGTCTAGGCCTTGGTTATAATACTAGTGTTAGTTGGATAGATATTGCGAAGGCAACATTGAGTAGCATATTTTAGTAGTTAGATTGAGTCTTGTCCCCACTATGTGATTAGTAAAACTTTGAGTTCCTGTAGTTATGTCTCTTTGATTTTAGTAGTACCAAATCTTGTTTCATGTAGTCATTTCATTCTCTTCCAGTAACGAATCAATATTCTAATGTTGAAATTATTTAGACAAACATTGATTCTTGACAATCTTGTTTAATTTCTTTCCATGTATGAATGGTTTGACCTCCAATTCCCATGATCCATATCAGTGTTGTTGCTTGCATTCTTCAATGTGGCAAGAAGCAAATTCAACTTCTGTGCATAAAAAAAAAATCATAACTACAACATAAGACATCAAATTCAAACAAAAATGTGTCAAGGTCCTTAGAATCCAAACCATGGAGAGTGGACATAGATTGAAAGAGGTATGTTCTTCACTGGTTCTTCACCTCTAATATTTAATGGAGAACTCAAATTTTAAATTGGACCCTATATGTTTCTCATTATATTCCATAGTTTCTTCTGAGTTTTTTTAAATTTTCCAAACGTGAGGGTATTCACTAGCTCTTGATCCTTATGTGGGAGAAATGAGAATATTGGAGTATGGTACAAGATTTTTGTAATAGAAATTAAGTTTTAATAAGTATATATTAACATTTTGAATGGGAAACTCATACATTGGAATCAAGCCATTTATAGGCTTCAAGAATAAGAATCGGTATATTTCTAGACAGCAAAATTCTATCTAATTTTTAGTGACAATCAATGTAATACCTAATTAATGAAAGAAATGCCACCTACTAGGAGAATTAGTTCAAAGGTATCCAATTGGACTGGCACTTACAGATCTATCTGCATTATCCTCATGAGATTTGGTTGAGCTCATCTGGGTGGCAGTAAAATTAGGGTTCACACTTTGATTTGAGCCATTATCTTAATCAGTTACAAGAATGGACTTCTCATCCTTTACTGACAAGGAAATAATAGTAAAAACTAGAGGGTAAGCTATAGTAATCAGGGCCCAATTGATGAGCACATGTGCCAACAATGAAACCTTTTGAGAATCAATCTTCCAAGCCACAACTACTCTTGCACTCTGCAAACCTTTGTAGAAACCAATGTATCTACTCAGAGTCTATGAATCATCTGCCAAAGCTCCAATGGTCCAATTACAAAGGGTATGAAACATAACATCCATCAATCCATAGTAGAAGTACAATATCATTGGTCCTGCATAGGGAGAGCCATAATTTTTGAAATCAAACTCCTTTAATGGTTTATCTGAAGAATACCTTAGTTGGTTTGCAAGGCCTCCTCCCGAAATGGTTGTTCCCAACAATTCCACTATGTTGAGACCCAAAAATTCTCTCTTCCTTCTACTCTTGCAGCTGAAATCTAAAACATAGCCAATACCTATAGAGCCCACTATCTGGGCCATCCAATACAATGCATTGTTCAGACCTCTATTTCTAACATTGAATAAAAGTCCATTCACATTATTGAATTGGTAAGTTATAAAGAAATTACTGGCCCAACATGCAGGAAATAGTAGCAGCATGTAACCATTTTTAAATAGCTTTAGAATTTCCCAAGCCTTAGTATATTCATTAGAGTATTTCATGAGAGTCACTCTACTACCGTCATCTCTAATTAATTTATCAAGGTGAAGTAGGCCCAGTGTAAGGAGTGTTCCTATATAGTCAATATATAGACTATTCATCCCTTTCGAGGTATTCACCCGTGGGAAGACCCTGATTTCTTTTTGTGGACTGATTCGTCTCACCTCTGGGGTCCATTGTGTGAATAAACCATTTCCAACAACTGTAGAGGTCACCTCATATGCATTTCAACCCAGTTGACAACTATTGAGAACTCTGATATAAAAGGGGAAATATGAGAAATCAATTTGGAGCTTATATTAGTCTAAGAGCTCGTTGGTCACTGAAGTCTTCAATTATTAGTTTTTGGGGATTGGCGTAATCCATTTGGCCTTGTTATACCTCCCATTTACTCCAAATAATCGTGCCTATCTATATTGTAAGCAGCTATAAAACTAGTTCAGAATTCTATTTTACAAAAAAATTGTACTCACAAACTTGAATGAAACAGTAACATTTTATAGTGCCTATAACTATAAAAGGACAAAAGAAAACTGTAGACTTTGAGCACCCTAAATTCCCAATGAAAATACAATTCAAAGGTAAGATTACCCCAAGGAAAACTGCCCAAGGACAATTTGCATAACTCAAGCCATAGAGGATGGAAAACATTTCATCCTATATAGCCCCAAAACCATGAGAAACAAATACAAAAGCATTTTCATTTAAAATTATCTAGGCTATCCCATGAAAACCGAATTGAACTAGGAAATTTTATTGCCGAGTTATTCAACTATAGAAACAAGGTCCTAAAAACTCAACATCTTTGATCAAATTTTGGATTATATTTGTTTTCAATTCTCATTCTAAGAAGAGGTCCTATAGTACAGGTAGACCTCAAGGAGTACTAAAGGTGAACACAAACATAAAACATCACAAAAATGAGCTGCTCACATAATGATCTCAACAAACCCAAATGCAAATACGGCCATTATCAAGCTGTCTTAGCAAAAAGCCTCAATGTTTCCAATTTGTATCTTGCATTTTCTAGTAGGGTAGATGATTAGTGTCTTGTAGCAGAGGAAGTTCCAGTACTTCAACCTTAAGGAGCAGAATTGTAGTAGAGGAACTTCAACCTTTTTCAAGTTGTAATCTATGTTACCTTCATATTCAAGGAAACTATTAGATATAATCCTTAGAATTTGAGATAAGATAGAATTTATGAGACAATCATGTCATGTATACATAATTCATGAGCTTTGGAACTAATTGTGGATAAGCTGAAATATTAGCTCAAATGCAATATCTGAAAGACTAACTTTTGTAGAAATACTCAAGTAAATGTGAGCAATTAAGGAATGAAATGTATGTGTGAGATATTCCATTTGGAATACCATCTAGATTTTGTTTACTCTCTCTGTCATCAACACCTTGGCGTGTTCCTGTTCTTCCTTTGAATGTAATGGAACAGGCTACAAATGCAAATTGACATTCCCTACCTTATTTTTTTGAAAAATACATCTAATGTACCCCTCATACCTCAAAGCGGTTATGTGTGAAAAGTGTAAGATTTATACTTCGTTATTACTGCAAAAAGAGTCTATCCTGTTAGTGGCAGATTTTAAAAGTCGTTTCAATGAAGCATGTTCAATCAAAAATGTCAAACTACACATATTGTAAAACAATCCTTTGACAATTCGAAATTCATTCTTCTCTATAAAAGCCAAACATGCAATTTGCATCCACTTGTCGAGATCGATGTTATAGCATAAACCAAGCAAGATTATTTTTCCTTCGAATATACATATGATTAAGTAATCCTTTGATGACTTAAGACACACATATACATAAGTCCTAATGCTGTGGTAGAATCTTTCATGCACTATCATCTTTTTTAGATTAGTGGTTTTCCAAGGAAGGCCTTACCTTGAAGTTATGATATAATACATATTGATTTATGGTGCAAATACTAATCTTAGTGACAACATAATATTTGTGGTTGAAAGGTTTGATTCCAGTAGAGAGACACTCATGTGCATCTGAATACCTACTTCAGTTGCTTTAACCATATTACAACATAATCGATTTGCAATTAAACAATGGGACTCTTAAGTAACTACCCTTGAGGTATATACTAACATCACTTTAAGAAAAGGATGGCTTGTCTAAACTTTTAAAGAGCTAACCATTTTAATAGTCACTACTGAAACATAATAGGCATCATTCCCGTAATTCTTCAAACACATGTAAAGCGAACATTGTGCATGGGTAATAACTTTCCTTTGATTTAATTTTTTGTATGATTGTAACATACTTTGATTCTTACATGGCATTACATATCCAATTCAGTTCCTGTATAAGATGTATGCTTATTGTGGAAGACAAGAAGGCATATACTTCTGGAGAAAACAATGCCATTTTCGACTAACAATATCAGATTACTCACTACTTATTTTTCTAAGTAATGAATCATACTGAGAAGCATTTCCAATCACACCAAAGGAATATCGTTACAATCATTCATCCATTCATCTATCATAGATACATAAAAAAAACGTGGGAAAGGTAAAAGAAAACATTTAGACACATGAAAAGAGGTCAGAACAAAGATGTACGTGGTTCACCCCAACCTTGGGGTTATGTGCACCAAAAGGATGTCAGATGCCCGCGACATTCATTTTATTAAGAAGGTACAATCCGCAACCTTAATGTTGCCATACTTTTCCTTCTACAAATCTCTGAGACTTTCTCGCGGAGAGTCTCTTAATCAACTTCCCCAATGAGTTCTTGGCATGGGGACCTATATAACCAAATTCTACTATTGCAGTTAAATACATAGCCATTCCCATAGTTTAATGTAAAAGCAGCCCGTGAACTCAGACCCTTCCATTCCAGAAGTGCATACGTTCTATTCTTTTTACCTAGATTGTAGTTCATGGTCTATACACCCTGTCAATCAATTCCAGTGGCAAACTGAAGGGTTTTTATTTTCTTTTTATCTCAACCCTAAAATGGTGAAAACCCAAATCGGTGAGAACTCTAGATCAATCCGGCACGTTACAAAGTTACCAACCACTACATATATCTATAATTATGTATATATGTATAATTTTCATGGTAGAATTCAGTAATCATGGATCTACATAACACACGAGGAGGATATTGTTTTTCCTCTGGAGTACACATGCAAAAAGACAGATCACAACAAGATCTAATCAAGGTATTGATGCCAATACAATTCAGTAGACTAAGATCTATGAACCCCATGCTCAAGGTAACATCTGACCTCTACGATTACACATATAAGATAACTAAACTCTCAAAATGATTCCTATTATATTTATTGACACCCAGAGATGGTTCGATCTACTGTCGTGCTGAGTTGCTGCAGCATGAGGACAATTAGTCCGCAACCCACGGTAATAATGGCAACAACTGAAGCAGTGGGTAATAAATACAAGTAATGACACCAGTTAGCAGGAATTTTATAAATAGGATAAAACATAATATGTTTATTTACATACCATAGAACTATTCAAGCGATAACATAATTTGCATTAAAAACTGTACCAGATTGACTGCCATTTTTGTCAATTCTGGCCGTATACAGGTTCCAACCTTATTTAATAGAGTTGTTTATTGCATAACCTACTTAGAGGGAAAGGTTTCATATGTATCCACCGTACAAGATTTTTTTTTTATTGAAATCAATATTAGAGGCCCACGTTTCAAGTAGACCCTAGCATAGCTTTTAATTGAATTTTTAATTACAGCGCAGCCATAGATGACCCTAGGTTCAATAATCTCCACAACGTAGCTAAGGAAATTAGGTATCCATGGTTTATCACCGTGGCAAGGGTTCTATTAGCCAAAAAACTAGAATATAGAACATTTCAACGTTGTCTCTAACATCTACAGTCTTTGCCTCCTCAGATACAATAAACAATTATGGTTCTATAAAATTTAATACATCAAGATCTTAATCAGATAACTTCACTATATTAAAACCACATGAAAGGGTAGATCACACACTACATATCTTAACCTTCAGAGATCTAAAACAGTAAATCATCAATGCATACCAGAATAGCTCGTATGCCTTAAAAGGCAGAGGGGTTCCATTCCAAAAGAAAAGGCATTCAGAAATCCTGAAATCCACGGCTCCTCCTCAGACGTAGACAGATGGAAAAATCCAATAGGTCGGGTGCGGAGCAGGTGTTTTTCCTCAGGCTTGGCATTCTCTCCTTAGGTTCGGTGTTTTCCTCAGGATGGCATTCTCTCCTTAGGCTGGGCGTTTTTACTCAGGTTGGAATTCTCTGCTTAGGCTCGGTGTTTTCCTCAGGCTGGAATTCTCTCCTTAGGCTGGGAGTTTTTCCTCAGGATGGGAACTTTTACTTAGGCTGGAATTCTCTCCTCAGGATGGGCGTTTTTACTCAGGCTGGCATTCTCTCCTCAGGCTGGGCGTTTCTCTCAATTCAGGATGCGCACAACATATTTTTTTTTTCTCTTTTTCCCAAGAAGAGGCCGTGCCCCCTATAGAGAATTTATTGACCTATAAATAACTAAATGGATCTTCTTCCCACCGCGCGCCGAATTCCATTTAGTCTGGCAATAAAATTGCCACTGTTTTTGCCGGGGCGGCCTTCCTAAATTTTGGCTGTTTAGAAAAATTTATGCAGGCATGAGTCCTGCCCTTCTTACTGCCTTTTAATTAATGAACATGAATTTCTGGTAATGCCTTCATAGTCGGAGGCTATAAATCAGGATAAAATGAAACCACCATAATCAACGTCTCTCTAATTACACGTACAGAGCAATGCTTTGTTGTAGGGTTCTCTCTCTCTCTCTCTCTCTCTCTCTATATATATATATATATATATATACATGTGGTTCCTTTTCAATATATGTGCTATGCTGTTATACATAGTACTCTTATGCATGCATATATATGTAAATGCATGAAATAATTGCTCCATGTATATATAGATATATATATACATGACGCTCCTCATATATGATACTCATATACAAATATATTCATGCATGCATAAGACAATGCTCCAATTTATGCGTATGTCTTCTATATGTATTTTTTATACATAAGTTCTTTTTATCACTATTATATATAATACTCTTAGATATATATAGATACATGCATCAATAATGATCCATTGTTATCTATGTATGATTATATATATAATTATCTGATGTTCCTTTTCAATTTAACCCCTTCCTGATTTTCCCCTTGTTCTTTTTGTTAAGCTTACAACTACTTGCCCCTTTTGTGTCCAAGCCGATAAGAGGGTAATTCTCCTCTGTCATAGCTTAATTATAATTATAGTTAAAGTCTAGGCTAGGGTAGTTATATGGGGCTAATTCCGGCAGTAAATTAGGAATCCCTAACCATACTCTTTTGCCCTTATACGTTCAATTTTCCTATCATTAAGATGTGTCTACAACATAAACCTATGGCTTGGAACTTAGGTTGTATTAATTTCAAGGTCTTACTGGTGGGGCCTTGGCCTTGCACTGCTCACCAGGAGACGAATACAATAATATTGAAAATTTTACAAAGCAATTAGGGGTTTACAAGAGGGACGTTACAATACATCCTATATTCTCAGACAAATATTTACAAAAAGAAATGCAGAAAATGACTAAATAAGAAATAACTTGTAAGCAACTATGTAGAATATAAATTTCACTCTTGACATCTTTGTGAGCCAACATGCCATTCTTCTACTTTTACAAGCTGTGGGAGAGAGCTGTCAATCATGAAGACTATGATTGTAGAGAATGATAGGGTTTTCACTAAGATTAATATTGAAAGTACTTCAGCTACATCCCATCTGGATTCGATTCTGCCTCTAAATGTAATGGAACAGGTTGCAAATGCAAATTAACATTCCCTACCTTATTTTTTTGAAAAATACATCCTATATTCTCAGAAAAATATCTACAAAATAAATGCAAAAAATGACTAAAGAAGAAATAACTTGTAAGCAACCATGTAGCATATAAATTGTACTCTTGACATATTTGTGAGCCAACATGCCATTCTTCTACCTTTAGAAGCTGTGAAAGAGAGCTGTCAATCATGGAGACTATGATTATAGAGAATGATAGGGTTGTCACTGAGAGTAATATTGAAAGTACTTCAGCTCCATCCCATCTGGATTCAATTTTTCGAACACTTCGAAGTGGATGGCCAGGAAATCATTCGAGTAGCTGGGCTGATGATTGTTAGCAGATTAAAGGAATGAGTGGCACTACCATAGCATTGGGGATTGAGGAGCAGTTTGTTTCTCAGTTACAGAGAGCTCATCCAGTTGATGATACTCCATCAAATCATGCCCATGATACCACCAGATCACAGGAAAGAAGTGAATCTAGTGCTTCACAAGCTGCAGAAGATGGTACTGGAATGACAAAAAATCTACAATCAAAGGAAAATGATATACATAGAACTGAGGAACATGGGAAATCCCATATTGAATATAATAGTGCCAATAATAGCAACACTATTTCAGCTCAACCTTTGCAATAGGATTCTTTGGAGCAAGGAACTTAGACTATAGGTGTTGTTCACCATGACCTTAAGATGCAAGATGAGCGCAATGAGCAAGTCATGTGTGATGTTGAAGCTATGAGCCAAGATAATAGTTGTAGTGGTGCTACATTAGGTGAAAGCCTCTGTAGCTTGGAAGTAGAAATTGGAAGTTCCAATGGAAGTGAAAACCTCAGAAATATTGATGCATCAGGAAATATGGAAGGTGTGCAAGATGAAAATAGTAATAGAGAACAAGCCCATCTAGAAATTGCCAGGGAGAGCAGTCAAAATGTGCCTGCTCAAACTCCCAGTGAGCAGTAGCAAAACACTGTGGTGGTGGGATCTAATTCTAATGATCCTACATTCCTAGAAACTCTTCCTGAAGAGTTAAGAATAGAGGTGCTTAATTCCCAGTAGAATCAAGCGACACAACCTACAAATAATCAGCCACCAGCTACTGAGGAGATTGATCCATAATTCCTTGATGCCCTTCCTCTAGATATACAAGCAGAGGTCCTTGCACAAAAATGAGCATAGAGATTGCTTCATGCTCATCTCTTTTATGGACAACCTATTGATATGGATAGTGCTTCAATACTTGCAATGTTTCCTCATGAACTTCATACCGAGGTATAGTCTTCTTGTTAGTAGTTAACAGTAATACTTTACCCTTTTACCCGTTTATTTTTTATTAATATTTGACTGAGAGTAGGGAGGTGCTTACAACCCGGCATGGGGAGATGTTGAAAGTGTTTTGTTGTGTAACATTATGTAACATGACATTCCCATAAAATAATAAAAAAAATTGCAAATGATGTAGGCTTAAACAAATATCTTGAACTTGGTTTTCAAATGGTTAGAAATGTAGTTAGTTATTTGGTTAAAAATGTGAGACAAATGGTTAGAAAATGTAGTTAGTTATTTGGTTTTCTGAACTTGTACTTGAACTTGTTTTGGACATCATGTAGAACCTTAATGTGACTGTCCGTTGTTGAGAGGAAAAAGGTAAAAACATATCTCTATTTGTCAATTGAATTTAACAATATTTGTGTAGATATACTCTGATTTTTATGAAGCCTTTGGTGTTTTTTCTCTTGATTTTTAAAAATAGTCAAGTAGTGTCAAGCAGTGAGTGTTTATCCATGTTTTAGACATCATGTAGAACCTTGATGTGACTGTCCATTTTTTAGAGGAAAATGGTCAAAGGGAGAGTGACAAACTAGTGTTAATTTAGGAAATGAATGGGATCTCTATGATGTTGATCATTGTGGGTGAAGTAATGTGCTTCCACAATATAGATCGAACAAAGCAAGGTGCATTGTAGAATGTATGTGGTGTATCATGTCAATATACTAGGTAGAAATATAAAGGGGTATAAATAATGTAAATGAAAAAAATGGATACATGCAATATATAGTGAAAATATGGGTTTTTTAAAATCGGGAAGGCATATTGGGAGAGGGTTAAAAAAAAAGATTTTGGGAGGTATTTTTCAATATTTTTTGAAAATAGGGGTATTGTTTCATATGCCACGGACGGACGTGTTATGGCATGGTTTCACTAAGTGAAGACCCCGTTCCTACTTGGAATTTCTTCAGAGTTCTTTTAATGCCGACATGAATCTTTTGTCTGTCTTGAGTAGTTTTCAAATTGCTTTGTAGATGTTTTGCTGTTAGTTCCAAGTCTTTTAACATGTCAGTTCCTAACATCAATCTGTCTACTGGATTACTCCATGTAATAGGAGTGTTACATTTTCTACCATATAATATTTCAAAAAGACTAAGCTTTGTTGAATCTTGAGAATGGTTATTATATGCAAATTCAAATAAGTACAAATAATCTTTCCACTTCTTATGACAGTCTCTAACATACATTCGTAACATATATTCTATTACTTAATTGACTCTTTCTGTTTGCCCATACGTTTGTGGATGATAAGCAGTACTAAAATTCAATTTAGTATCTAGTTCTTTAAATAAAGATTTCCAAAAATTACTAGTAAATTTAGGAACTCTGTCAGAAATTATTATTTTTTGAATTTCATGCAAACGGAATATTTCTTTCGTAAAGATGTCAGCAATGTTAGCAACTTTATGATTTGTTTTAAGAGGTATAAACTATGATGCCTTAGTTTTCCCACAACTACCATTATTGAATCATTTTGTTTCTGGTTTTAGGTAAACCAGTTATAAAATCAAGACTAGTGACTTCCCATTTCCAATTTGGAATTGGTAATGGTTGTAAAAGACTTTGTGGGTGTTGATATTCAGCTTTAATTCGCTGACATTCTATACACCTAGCTAAGATTTTAGCAACCTTGTTTTTCATATTAGGCCAAAAATACTCTGTTCTCAGCATTGTTATCATCTTTTGATACTCCGGATGTCCAAAATACGAACTTTTTGTGTATTTCATTCAAAATCAACACTTTAAATTTTGTTATGTTCGGCATATAAATTCTGTTTTTATACATCATTAAGTCTCTTTCATTTAAACTGTAATTTGTATTTATATTTTCAGATACCTTTTGAGTTACTTTTTCTTTTAAACTGTGGTATTCTATGTCCAATTGTATTATTTCTTCCAATTTATCCTGTAATTCAGTTTTATAGCTGCTAATGGGAGCTACAAAACTTGTTGCTGCATTTCTTCTTAAGGCATCCACCATTTTATTTTTCTTCCCTTTACTAGTGTTTGATTTCAAAATCATACTTGATAAGGAAAGCAAACCATTTAGCTTGCCTTATGTTTAGATTTTGCTAATCAAACAGATATTTTAGGCTCATGTTATCAGACATTAGAAAAAATATTTTACTTATTAGGTGATGGCGCCACATTTTTAAAGCATGGATTATGTCAGCCAGCTCTAAGTCATAAGTTGCATAATTCTTTTCGTGTGTTTTTAACTTTCTCAATTCATATGCAATTACATGACCTTCTTGTGTGAGTACTCCACCCAAACCTTCATTGCATGAATCACTGCATACGACAAAATATTTGTTTGGATCTGTTATTTTTAGAATCGGTGTAGTGGTTAATAATCCTTTTAATTTATTAAAAATTTCTTTGCATTTTTTATCTCAGACAAATTTCTTTCCTTTTTTCTGTAATGATGTTATAGGATTTGCAATTTTTGAAAATCCTTCTATAAATTTTCTATAATAACCTGTTATTCCCATAAAGGATCGTACATCAGTTGTCATTGGGAACATGCCAATCAATTATTGTTTTTATTTTATCTGGGTATATCGATATCCCTTCTTTATGAAATTCACATTTACTAAACTTAGCATATAGTTGATGTTCTCTTAAAACTTGTAGTATTATCTACAAGTGTCCATCATGTTATTCTTTCATTTTAGAATAAATTAATATGTCATCTATAAAGACAACTACAAATTCAAGTCTAAGTATTTACTTAAGACACTGTTCATTAATCCGATGAAAGTTTTTGGAGTGTTAGTTAGCCCAAAGGGCATAACCACAAACTCGTAGTGTGCATATCTAGTTCTGAACGCACTCTTAAAGATATATCCATCTTTAATCCTGACTTGATGATATCCAAATCTCGATTCTATTTTTGAAAATATCATCCTTCCACGTATCTAATCAATCAGATCATCGATGTAGGGCATAAGATACCTATTTTTAATTGCCATTTTATTAAGTTGACGATAGTCTATACATAGAAGTAATGTATCGTCTTTTTTCTTAACTAAAAGGACTAGTGCTCTCGAAGGGAATACACTTGGTCTTACATAGTTTTTGTCTATTAATTCTTGTAATTGTAATTTTAATTCATTTAATTCTAAGATGTTAATTCAATAAGGAGCCTTCAAATTAAGCACCGCTCCTTGTACTAATTCGATTGTAAAATCCATATCTCTCTTTGGAGGTAATCCTGGAATTTCTTCCCGGAAGACATCAGAGAAATCTTACAGGATTGGAATATTATCGAATCGTGGATTATCTTCTTTACCAATTTTTTCATTATTTATTATGTGTACACCAAATAATTTACATCATTTTCTTATAGCCTTTTTCATCTGTAAGGCTCATATTTATCTAACAGAAATTTTCCTAGGTATTCCTGTGACTGTAATCCTTTATCCTTTATCATTTAAATATGTAAAAAAAATTAAAAGCAATTTAAAATTACTTGATGTCTTTCCAGCAAATCCATACCTATTAAGACATCATAAAATCCCGAGGGTAACACATTTAACTTGACTTGAGTTTTCAACTCACTTATAAGCAAATGAGAGTTTTCAACATAATTAACCACTTTCCTTTTAGTTCCGGTAATTGGACCGTCCAAGATTTTTCAAATTTTTTCAAAGATAATTTACATTTCTCCACTATGCTAGGTGACACAGAACTCAAACTAGCACTAGGATTAATCAGAATGAAAATAGACTGGTTTTGTATCATACTTCTCACTTCCACCATGGAAATTTGGTGATCCGCCTCTCGATTTTCCAAGGCTGCATTTTCTAGGAATTCTATTTGCCACATCTCCAACTGTTTACTCTTCTTGAATGGTATGTACATTGCTGAAGTTCCATTTTCTGTTCGGATAGTACTTGGCATAATGCGGTCCTTGACATTCCCAACACTTGTCAGGTTCCTTGTGTTCATTATTTTTAACAAAATTGTTAGGCATATCCCTAGCTTTTGGTGCTATAGTATTTTGTGGTGCTTTAGTTTTAAAATCTGCTATTTGATAGTTATTCTTGGGAAAATTATGAGAATACATTCCCAAAACACTAATTTGATTTAAACCCTTTTTCTTTTCTAGTCAAGGTGACTTGTTCTCTTATCCTTCCAGTTAGGTAAACTTTCTCTCGTTTTACTCTGTTCATAACAGAAATCAACCTTTCTCATTTCCTCTTTAAGGGTTTTTGGGTTATCGAACTCAATTATATCATTGTAACTAGTGGGAATACATCTTAAAAATATTTGAATTTTATGATTTTCATCAATTATGTAAGGCCCCATATCTTAACAAACTTAAAAATTTGCTACTTAACTCTTTCATTGACATTGATCCCAATTTTTGTTCATAGAATCTCTTAGCTCTTTCCTCGTCACATACTATTCAAATAAAAACTTCATTTTCAAATAATTTTTAAAGATTCTCTAGGTTAGGTACTTCTCTTTAATATTTTTTAGTCTTTTTATGTCTTGCCACTAGATGTTAAACTTTTCGCTTAGGTTGTAGATACTCATTGAGGATTTCAATATGTCAAAGTAGTTATAAATCTGGAAATATTTCTCCATTCCTAACAGCCAAGCCTCAACTTCTTCATCTTTTTCTACTTCCCCATTAAAAATGGAAGGTTTTATTTTTTAAATTCCTCAAAAATTTCTTCATAGGGTTTATACTTCTTTCTCTTAGGTTTACGGTAATTTTCACTACTTTCACTTGTGTATTTATACCTTACCGTGTGTGACATTGCATTAACCTT
Organism: Pseudotsuga menziesii; assembly: GCA_001517045.1. NCBI lineage: Eukaryota > Viridiplantae > Streptophyta > Pinopsida > Pinales > Pinaceae > Pseudotsuga > Pseudotsuga menziesii. Next base: position 148,659 of record LPNX010887325.1, on the reverse strand, counting down.
TCAAGAATATTCACTATGAGAATATTTTGTTTTCTTTCCTTTATGTTTATAGGACATAGTTTCATAATGAGTTTTATAGATATTTATTTTATCTTTTCCTCTTTTGTCCAATAACATCTCATTCAGTTTCAGAATTCTTTCATTATCTATTTTTATAGTTTGTAGTTCATCTTTTAACTCCTTAACTGTTTATAGTAATTCTAAAGGTGGATTTTTGAGTTCTACATAAATGTTGTCTTGATTGTTGTGCTAAGATCCATTTTCAGCAGAGCTTCAACACCTTCCATTTTCCCTGCAAAACAAATTTTATATTTCAGTAGAAATATAAATGTAAAATATGATCAATATACGTGTTTCTTGTTTGCATGCGAGTGATTCAATCAGGCCTAGTGTTTGGAACCTCAGTCAGATACCACATGTAACATCCCTAAGAGTTCATAAATAAATAAATAAAATTGTTTACTATAAATAACTTTAATAATTTCTAAGAAATAATTCCAAGAGATGTTATACTTCAAACCTTCTCTGTGGAAATGATAAAGGCTTTGTTATAATATGCAGGACTCATGTGCCTAAGTTTAATGTTTTTCATTAGCATGCATCTTTATATGACACTTGTTGATATTACGTCAAGAGTCTGGTCGGTACTATTTTGTGGCAAAAATGTTCTTTAAAATATGTTCATTTTAATGTTGTGAAATTATTTTCATTCTTTCAGTTTTGGTTTACTCATGAACTCTTAAGGAAATGGTCATAGTATTAGTTAGTCTTTAAAGATAACACATAAATCTTTGTTTTCTTTTGTGCAGGTGGATGAGATCACCTTTAAGATTTGTTGAGGAACAAATCCTAAACTACAAGGTATCAAAAACAACATAAAAAAGGTGGTCCACCTAGATTTTGAAAACAACCTAAACCCTAACAGAGTTTTAAATTGACCTTCGTACTATATATTAAGAATTTCATAGTGGGGAGACTATGCATAAGGATTTGATTTTTAGTTATGATGCGACAATATAAATCTTGGAACCAATATGGTGAAAGTGTTAAGCAAAGGATGTGACATAAATTCATTCACATGCAGGCCATGTGGACACATTAAAATAGGAGTGAGCTAGCTCGGGAGCAATCCTCCCTCCATCGGATGGAGGAGGAGCAAAGTCAACGCTAACTTTGCTTCTCCTCCGTCCAATGAGGGAGGATTGCTCCCGAGCTAGCTTACTCCATTAAAATATCCATTTGGTGGAAAATGGACACGGTGCAAAACCCTAGGGGTTTAATGCGTCTTGAAGACCGCGTCTATCCTTTAGATGGAAATCTGTTTAGTGTTAGTTGTTCTCTCATTTTTTCACTCGGCCTTTGGTTGTTCGACTTCGTTATTCTTCTTCCTGTGAATAGAGACAGAGGAGACAAAAATCATGGCCCTCGATACCTTCTGAACCTATCCAATATATATTAGTTCATCGGTGAAGTTTGTAAACCTCATTCTCTCTTTGTACATGGTTTAGAAAATTATTTCTTAACTCCCAGAATAATGTATGTGCAAGAGATAACCAGAACGACTCTTGCGACGTGGGTTTTTGGTTGGATACTCACCTAGAAGATTTTGCAGCAGGTAAGACTTATGGCCTTACTTTTCATGGCTATGTGGACAAAAGTTGGTGTCTTGTTGTGTGTTTATCTCCATAGAGTTGGGGCTTGATCTCTACGCCTATTTGTCTGTGTGAAAGTGATAAATTCTCTTTGTTAATGAACTTGATATTGTAAGAGATTTTCGTAGCATGTGGAGTCATAGCGACTATGCCACTTTTATAAGCAAAATGTTTAATGTGTATCTATTGCATTTCTGCTAGTTGTTTTGATAATGTAATGATTTTAGTTTTGTAAGAACCCTTGAGGGCTTTGCATAATGCCAAATTTATCTTATTAATAATGTAATCTAGTTCTTTTATTCAACAAACGACTGTCTACAATTTTGCACTATATCTGACTATCAGTCTTGTTTATAGTTTTACAATTTGTGAATGTTTGTAAATAAATAGAGCCATGAAGCCCTTCACTGCACACAAACAAGCAAAGACCACAATAAACAATACCTAATCCATCGAGACCTGCGAAGTCCAAGCCTCAAAAACTTGAAGAATCCCTTTCAAATTATATCAGGTCGCTGTCAGGTTCACTATTTCAGCAAATCTTCTGTCGTTTATCTCTGAAATGTAAGGTTGTAACACCTTTTGAATTGTAAGGTTGTAACGCCTTTTGAATTGTGACGATAGTTACTATTTTGATTGATGTAGACACATTTAGAAAGGAAAACAACTCGGCATCACGACATTGGCTTTTACTGATGCACATCTATCCTGTGCATCTCTGTCAGCCTGTAGTCTCCAATTTGAGTTGAACAACAGTTATATACAAAACCTCATCCAACCAATTTTTATGGTGACATAGTATGACTCTTATGCAAAGAGATAGAATTGCTTGACTTCTGTGCTATATCAGCATTTGGTGTATAGGGCTGGTTTGCTATAAGTCCCAACATAATATTATTTCTGAAGACAGATGAGTGTAATATTTCTCAATCAACCTATAGTCTCCTATTTCAGTTGAACAACAGTTATATACAGATCTTATCCCACCAAATTTCATGGTGACAAAGTATGACTGCTATGCAAAGAGATAGAATTGGTTGAGTTCGGTCTTATATCAACATTTCGTGTAATATAGGGTTGCTTTGCCATAAATCCCAACATACTATGATTGTTCTCAAGGTCGATGGGTGTAATATTCTACTTTGCTGTGAGGGTTGGTCCATCTTAATATATTAATTATATACATTAATTAACACAGGTATATAGCCACAATTAAAGTGGCTGGCCAATGTTTATAGACATAATCAACCATTTAGCTTTGTAGAGATAGCTGGATGTTAAACAAATACTAAAATATTAATTTTATGCAAGAAAATTGTTACCAGCTTCTTTAATCACCCATAAACTGAATTTTATTTAAATCTTAATCAAGATGAATTTAAGCATGACAAAGTACTACCACCTTAAAATGAATCTCAGCTATACACTTGTTACTCTTTGGTTACTCTTGTTGATCTTCTCAAACAATTCTAAAATCTAAGATACTATCTAAATACCAATCTAATATAATTAGTTTCGACAAACTAGAATATATTAAAATATAGAGTTAGAGTTTTCCTCTTGCAACATATAAGTTTCAACAAACTGGATAATATAGGGTTTGTCAACTACATCTCAAGGTTGGTTGGTGTAATATTCTACATTGCTGAGTGTTGGTCCATCTTAATATATTAGTTTCAACAACCATAATACGGGGTTTTCCTGCTGCAACATATAAGTTCCAACAAACTGGATAATATAGGGTTTGTCTACTGCATCTTAAGGTTGGTTGGTGTAATATTGTACATTGCTGAGTGTTAGTCCATCTTAATATATTTAACCACCATAATATAGGTTTTCCCTCCGCAACATATAAGTTCCAACAAACCATAGTATAGGGTTTGTCCACCCGAACATATAAATTTAAGATAACTTGTATTTACATAAATTTAATTTTAAAAACCGCTGGACAATGAAGCCAACTACTAAATTTTTTTGCTTGTTGGAGTAAAACATGTTGTGTGAGTAAAACAATAATTCATAAGTCAATCTTATACATGTTGTATATGAATAAAATAATAATTAATACGTCAATCTTAATGTTTATTGGAATTACTTGTACGAATATGATAATATTTAGAATGATTTGTAACAGAGCCCTTCGAAATTAAAGGGAGCTGTCTAACCGGGGGACCTTTTGATTTTGTGCTGGGTGAATTTAATCCACAAAATCTGTGATATCCATTTTTTGTTGGATGATTTTAAATTCAGAAATGAAATTAGGTGACAAGAAAATCTTTAATACCTACACTTTATAAGATTTAGCAGTGTTTTTCGGGATTTGAAAATTCCATAAAAAATTCATAACAAAAAATTAATAAAAACCAGCAAGAAACAAAGATTAGCAGTGTTTTTAGAGAGCTTGGAAAATTCGGTAAAGATTCATAAAAAAACTGATAAAAACCAGCAGGAAACAAAGGTCAAAAAGTTTCGTGTTCAGACAAGACGAATTAAAAGGAGTGACTGACAAAGTAAAACGGCTTCATCCAACATTCACCCAGTGGATTAATTTATCCTTCACTGTCGATTGTCGTTTCAAACCACGCACGGTTGAAAAAAGTGCTCCAAAAAGTGTAATGGCTTGAAACGAGACTTCTGTCGTGAGTGTTCATTTGAATTGGATTGTTTATTACCCGAGAGATCGGACTCGATGGAATCCATAAGCCAGTCCAAGATGACGATAGCAAAAATGGCAAGGCCGTGCACAAATAATGGAGATTTGGCCAGTGCCTTGCGAAAATACTAGATATGAGGGAATTCTGTTAAATAAGTGAGCGTTGACGCCAAGAAACTTTCTAAATAGAAAAGATCGCGTCCATTTGACTTGAGAATCGGGAAATCAGGCGACCCACATCCCCACTGATACGCTGATATGCTACAGAACAATCAATGTGAGTTCATTTATTTGGCCAATCGTTCTTTCCTGTACGCAGATTTCATGGCATCAAGCCTCCACATTGCCCCCACCTAAGTGCCAGGCATGGCACACGGACTCGTCATGAATGACATAATGTGAGCTGTAAGGTGTAAGTTTATAGGTGGACAGCGTAAGTTTATAATGTAGTTTCGATTTTAATACAAGTGTTAAAAATATGGATGGTCTTTATGGATGGTCTTTATGGATGGTAAGTTTGGGTGTTAATGGTTTATGGATGGTCTTTTGTTTATGGTTATTATTATGTCCTCTTCGGGGGATGATATAGTTTTTACAAAGGCTTTATTAATTTTGGTTTATAGCATATTTATAGGTTATAATTTTGTTTTATAGCTTTTTATCTCTATAGTTAACCCAAAAATCTGTATTTAGAAAATATGTGTAATTTTGTTATTGGTTTGCAGGCCATGATGTCAACCTCATTTTTTGGTGCCCACCACATGGCAATGGGATGACGTCAAGTTTTGTCTAGGTCTCTCTTCTGATGGAAGATTGTCCTGTGATGTAGGCTTGTGCATTGTGCAAGCTATATTATCCTTTTAAACCCAAAATACATACGCCTTTATGATTAGGCTTTACTATTTCTGAATGCTTCCTTTGTGTGTTGGGATTGCCTTGTTTTACAAGTTGTGTCCCAACATTAAAATTTCTCCCAACGAGGAGGAGCTCATTATTCGGTTATATGGCTTCTTGGTAACCGGTATTTGGAAATCATTAAACTTTTATCCAATCGTTATAACTCATTAGAATTCATTGATTGAAAGCACAATTTATTAATGTATTTGTAAGTAGGTCATGGGATATATACGATGCAAGTTATATATATATATATATATATATATATATGTATATATATGTATGTATATGTGTGTGTGTGTGTCTGTGTGTGGGGCGGGTAGGGAAGGGAGCCAGGGAGGGTTGTATGCAAGTGGGACAACTCCCTCATCGAATAAACAATGAAATCAAGAACTATTGAAACACTCATTGAAACGATAATATATATAAGGTTTGTTGAGATTCCGCAGTAAAGATTCATGGCATCTAGTGGAGAATCTGTGGTGGGAAAAGTTAATGTCGACGTTTCGAGCGAGGCGTGGCTCATCTTGAGGACATAGTGATGCCTGGGGAGATTGTTTACTTTCATTGGTGCAGTAATACAGAAACAACCCACTTGAGAGGTGTCGACTAGGTTTGGCTTGTCGATAGTTAATTACGGTTTTTTTAATTATTATTTATTATTCTTATTTTTTAATTTTATTTTTGACCCTCATGTTTTACTTGTAACCTTAATTAATTCTAAATGGTTAATTAATACTATTAATGATTGTGTTCATTAGTTAGGAATATAAGGGCTAAATAGTAGTTTATAAATGTTAGTGTTAATGAAATAGTTAACTAATTTTAGTTTATTAGTTTATTTTAGTTTATTAATTACTCCAAGAGGCGTTCTATAGCCCAGTATGAGGGAGATCTTATAACATTTGTGGATGTAGCGTTTGTCCATATTATGTCAGTGAGTCAGTCAAAAATAATATTGCCGAGTATTAGGCACGTCAAAAATAACGTTTGTCTAAGTGAGATGTATTAGTGAGATGTTGTAACGTTTGTGGAGATCTTGTAATGTTTGTCTATATTATGTCTGCTACTAATATGAGGGAGATCCTGTAACGTTTGTCTAATCTTGTATGAAGGAGATCTTGTAACGTTTGTCTATATTATGTCGGCTATATAAAGTTTGTCTAATCATAATTTGTAATCATGTTCCAAGTATAAGTTTTGACTGAGAGAAAATGCTCTCATGATCGTATTATAATATTTTGAATAATTTTCATTGCCATTTGGCCATTGTGAAAGAAAAGTCTCTCATTATCGTATTATAAGGCTATGATTGATGAGATTAGAGTGGCGAGCATGTAGTGCTCTATCTGCCGGGCAGAGCACTCAGTCCTATCCTTAACAGTGAAGAAAAATATCTATTTCAATTTCAGATTTTTCATTTAAATTTTGTGCAGTAAAGAGATAGTTCACGAGTAAAATACCTCGAATTAATCCTACTCCCGCTCCTGCTCCTGAAGGAGCCTTATTGCCAGCTTTGATTTTCCACCCTGCCGACCAGCAGGTTTGCTGGCCCTAGGAAACCGACGGGTTTCCTAGCCCCCGAGCCCACGTACCAATAAAATGGACAGCAACCTCCCTCACTCAAAGTGAAAATCTGCCTGGAGTTAATCCCAAAAATTTCTCTCTTCTTCCTCTCTGTTATTCTCTCCAAATTTTTCCCTCGACCATCCTCCTCTGAAATCCCCAAAATCCCCCTCCTTATACCTCCTTCCCCACCACCTTCCTTCTTCCACCACCCCTTCTTCCACTGCCTCTTCCATTAATTTATGTTATTCTATTCTTGGGCAGTGTAGTTAAATTTTTGTTTGACATGTGTTATTTTTCTTAAATGGTATGTGTTACCCAACCCTAACCGAATGTCCTAGAATTTTACATTGTGGTTTACTTAAGTTTTATACTGAGCGGCAAGGTAATGATAATCATAATTTTGTTAATTATTATCTATTAACAACTAAATAATAAATACTTAATAATTAACCTTAATAATATGAAATAATATAGAAGTAAAATAATAATTAATATTATTAACCAACAATTAATTAATTGTAGTCTCATGATTAATTGCTCGGAATGATAGCTTTGTTTACAATAAAAGCACTTGCTAATCGGAATGATAGCTTTGTTTATTTTTAATTAAATAAAAGCACTTACATTAATATGGGGCATTACAGAGCAATCCAACATTGCTATGATTGCAACCAAGATATATGCCCTGATTTGTTGCCTATTCCACCTGTTTCATTATGAGGATTGGACTATGTTTATACTGGAAAAAAAATGATGTAAATAGGAAGTTCAATAAACACCTTGAGTAGCTAATTGTAATGTCCCCAAAAATTGAAAATACAATAAAGATTTATAGGCTAGTGAAAAACTACCCAAATGGGATCATTATTACTAGTGCGGAATTACAGGTGCTACTTATACTTTTGATCTCTTCAGAAACTGCCTATACTGTCTTGTTAATCTCTTATCCATTCAGTAACTATTAGTTCATTTACTTCTTATGTCTTAATTTTTTTATTTAAACTATTGATATATCTTGGTTATTAATGTCGGTGAATTAATGAGTTGTATATATCATTGTTTTGCTCATGCATAGGTGTAATTTGTTTATTTAATAAAAACTAACTTAACTTTGTTGATGGGAACAAAGTGGTGGAGTGGCAGGACTCGTTCTCCCATGACGATCTGAGAGGTAAGGTCATTCTTCGTTATGCAGGATTACTTAGTTCATTCGAACTAAGGCACCTTATTTATTGACTTACAAGTTACTTTTGCGACATCAGGATTATTTGGTTACTTGAAGCAATTTGGTTCCTAGTTATACTTCCAATTCCGCCTTGCACTTTTATTACTGTTATGTTTTATGACTCAGGTAAGCCCTATGTTCGTTAATTTTATTTCTTAGTTAATTAACTAGATGCCATGAATTGACATACTGTCCTTACCATTATTAATATCTATCTCTTGGTTAATTAATTACACTTCTCTTGTTTCTATTTTACAGGTTCGCCTTTGTTACGAGTTTGGAAACTTAAGCTTTCTCTTCCTAGCGAGGGCATCATGGCATACTATGTTTTCCATGATTCCTAAATACTACAAAGCCTAGAATAAAGACCTATGCACATACGCTACCTATATCAACTAGCAAAAAGGGCATGTGAGAACATAATACTTTGATGCTAAAGGGGATGACTTTGTAAACACTATACCATAGTGTTAAGGTCTGCGCATACTATAAGGTTGGGAGACTATGGTACAAAATACCATGTCCTAAGTATTAAGTTTGTGCTGAAATTAGAAGGTGGAGAAACCATAGGATAAAGGGTTTAAACTTATGACTTGGTTGATAGGTAATATAACGATGATCCGCAAGCTATGGTGAGGATTTATGGATGCATTAATGACCACCAATTGGTGCCATTAATTCCATCAAAGTTTGTGAAAACATTTGGCAAAGGATTTGGGCATTCCCTGTTTGTGCATTATGTGGTTTTGGCATTGGGGTTTCGTGTGGCCTCTACGTAGTTGGAGAAGGGAGGCGACCTCCATCCATTTGCAGGTAAGCTAGACCAAAATCTATGTAAATGCATAACTTCGTTATTTTCTCCATGGCATGGTCATGCTTCTCATGCCATCGTGGATTTGTTTGCAGGTGAAAACGAAGGCGCTCCGAGTTTTGCATAGAGCTACGTTGTCAATTTGGGTTTGCTACTTCACAGCCATGGTAATCCTGCTAGCAAGATCTTACTTGCCTCCTCTCATTCTAGCATTTCTGAGTTGGGATTCTTTACAGGGTTGGGGTTTTAGACGACGCTTGTCGACTGTGCCTTCGGGGTTTGTAATGTAGCTTGGTCTAGGTTTTTTGCTATAGTTGGGAGGTTTGGCATTTGAGTCGTGGCTACACCATTACTTGTAATGGTGCCATATCTCACAACTTGTCGTTTAACATTATTAATACTTGACTGTTTGTAAAAGAGGATTTGTGCCCTTCTATGTAAATTTACTGCACGTTGGATTTTATGTGAAGATTGTAATGTGTTTTGGTATGAAATGCATAAAATTTTGTTCAACGTTTTCAATAGATTAAACTACGTAAATTCGGGACTGTGTAGTTATTTTAATGCTGCATTTTTTAAATGTTGACTTGCTGGGTTCGATCCTTTAAGCCTATAGAATTTAATCTGTGTATAATTATAATGGTTTGAGTTTTTGGAAGTATGCTTAGCACTATGTTTGTATTGTTTGTATTTTAAGTTTGGGAAATCTGCTAGAGCTTGGGGCATTATGCAATGGGTTGCACCATTGTTGCAATGGTGTCGTAGCCCATTGGCGTTCCAACGTAAGCTTTCGTTAGCGTTAATGGAGAATGTGTTTAGAAAGAGTATTGTAATTTTATTTTTGTAATGGTTCAGTGTGGGTGCAAGCCATGCCATGAATGGCATCTGCCTCTCCCAACAACTGTGATAGCTTAGTTGGCATTTTAATATGTAATTTGTTATTTAAATAGATATGGCTGTAACAACCAGGATTATGGAAAACCCATGATATCACTTCGGTTACTGTATTATGAATGTGTGATTATTCTGTGTGGTTGGATTTGGAAACTTTGCTGTGGCCGGTGACTGGGTATATGACCTTCATCGATTTGGGCCTCGGTAATACCAAATTGTAAATTTTTTTATAAGTGATAATAGAAATTATACTAGGTATTTAAGCTATGGATTTTGTTATGTGTTTTGATTACAGTAATGATTTATGTTTAAGGTTATTATTATGTTGGCACTGGGTCACGAACATCCATGGGATTCGATGTCGCGACCTTTGTTGGCATAAGATAGGGTTTTCTTCTTAAGATGAATGAATTCCTTGCTTAAATAAGAACTACAGTGATGTTTTTAATGTGGTGTTTAAATTTGTTTATGAATTATATTTGTAACCCATAAGGGTCGATACCACGACCTCTGTTTATTAATACATTGTTATATGAATTGTTACTTGGTAAAATTATAAGTGGATGTTTATAATGAATATTATATGGGACCTTTCAAGATATAATGTATGTGGTTTATGGTATTTTATTATAGATGTTAAGACTATAGGTTTTATGGTAGAGTCTTGATAAGGACCACATGGATGGCCATGATATCTCTCTGATTAAATTTGATGTTTGTTCTAGTTATGTAAAGTATTTTGTTTTTAAATGATTATGTGGAGCAAACCTTGGAAGGTGTTTAATAATTTGTTTACCTTGTTTATTATATGAAATATGTTCTTAGTAGATCTAGTTTATAATATATACTTGTATTAGTTAGCATAATTAATATTTTAATTAATTACTACTGAACTAGTTTCAAATAAAATAAAGGGCAAGCCTCTGTTGACAGATGGAATATGTGAGCAGAGTATTAAATACAGAGAACAAGGTATAAACATAATACTAAGATCAAAACCTAGTAAATACAAGAATGTTTATGAAAGATACAACCCTGAACATAAACAACATATAATAAAAATTCTCCAGCTTATGATTAGTGAATTGGAAATAGAAACCCTAGTAAATTGTAAACCATAAAACTTAACCATTAGGGTTAGAAATTACATTGCAGCCATTACTTGACATAAACGATAATGAATATTTAGGAAAGAAATAGAATAGGCCTTCAAGGGTTTCATACCTAAATTTTAAGCTTTGTCAATAACTGCACTTGCACACTTAAATAACCAGCATTAACAATTCAATGGAGATCTGACCTCTATTTGATGACCAAATCACTTGGGAACTACCATGTTCCACCCAACCATGACCCGGAACTGTTCCTGGTTTAAATCCAGATCCCCCCGAGATGGAATCCAACATGCAAGTAGCTTAGATCTCCTAAGGTGGGGTTTCCTACTGGTAATGAGTTCTGAATCAATCCTCTTTTCCTTGCAGAAAAAGTTCTCCAAGAAAACACTCGAGAGCCAAAAACAGGAAGAATAATAATTCTCCTAGATAAAAATCAGAACCCCAAGCCTTTGCTTGGCTTGAGTCTTTGCAGGCAGACTTTTTAGTCAAAGGAGTAGTTAAATCAAGAAATCCTTGATTTCTTGATTTAACCCTTTTTAATTTACTAGGGTAATTTTCAATTCTTAACCTAGGAACTTTTAACTAGTTTCTAGTTAGTATTTCATAGATATTTCACTATTTATTAATCCTTTAATAATAAATAATAATTGGTGGAGCTTCTCTTCTTTCTTTATTCAATTATATAATTAATGACAATTAATTCTGTATACATACTATGTATAAAATACATAGTATTAAAATACTTGTTAACATTTGTCTTCGGGCATCGTCTATCATGATCCCTAGACTTAACAACACTTTTTTATGAAGGTCAAGTAGATATATGGCTCAGGTCTAATAGGCTAGGAAACTCTAAACATCCTTGCATGTTGGATTTCCCTTGTATAACATGGTAGTTCTTCAGTACTTGACGAGAATACAGAAATTCAAAATTTCATTTAATCACTTAAAAATAAGTATGATGAGATCAATATTATTATCGAGTCGTTTTCACTTAGAGGTGATTTTAATCTTTTCAGTAACCCCTAGTGCTTACCAGATCCCATACTCAATGCTTATAACACAGAGTTACAAACATAATGAAATTCTAGAGCTCTCGCTCAATGATAAATGCTAGGATGTACTTGTACGATACACCTAGGGATACAATGGCCAAGGATTCGATGCTTCAGAGCTTATGCTCAACATCAACATGGAATGCTCCAGAGCTTATGCCCAGCATTTCCAATTATATTTTCATGTGTTCCAAAGCTTTATTCTCAACACAAATGTAAGTACTCATGTGCTCCAGAGCCTCTCGCTCAACACAACACATCTCATCGATCATGTGCTTCAAGGTCAATGCCCAAAACAAAACATTTCATGAGTCATGTGCTTCAGGGTTCACACCCAACACAACCAACATATATACACATATATCATAAACAATTGGCTTACACCCAATATACAAAGAAAATAATCATGTTCATATGCAGTGGGGTATTTGACCCAATATAAAAATAAAACATCAATATAAACATCATGATCAATAGGATCATGCCTATAAATGGTAGGTCCAAAATTCAGGATATTACATCTCTCCCCATTTAGTACAACATCGTCCCTGGTTTTATAGGGACTCTGAATGATATCATGAAACAAGGCAAGGTAAGCCTTTCTCATGGTGGCCTCATTCTCCCGGGTAGCCTCATCTACCTCAAAGTGCTTCCACTGCACTTTCAATTGGACTACAGTGTGCTTCTGAAGTTGCACTTCTCTCTTGTCCAATATATGCAAAGGCTCATGGGAAAATTCCCCCTGAGGTTCCACCTATAATAATGACCAATAAATGACATGCTTAGTGTCATAAACATATTTATTTAATAAATATGGATGGAAAACATTATAAACTCTTACATGTATAGGTAATGCTAGTTCATAATCCATTGGTCATTTCTTGGCCATAATTTCAAAAGGTCCAAAAAATCTAGGTGCTAACTTACCACACCCACCCAAGCTCAATGATCTCCATTTTTCTTTCACTTTCAAGTAGACATGCTCACCTACTTGATAGTCGTTATCTTTTCTTTTCTTATCTGCATAACTTTTTTGATGGTCTTGTGCCTATTTAATGTTTCCCTGGACCTTGGTAACTAACTGTTCCAAGTCCAATAACAGGTCAGGCCCTAACATGAGCCGATCTACCAAACTGTCCCAAGTAACTGGGGTCCTACACTTCCGTCCATAGAATACCTTGAAAGGAATCATCTTGGTGGAAGCCTGATACCCATTGTTATATGAAAACTCTACAAGGTGCAGATAATCCTCCAACTTGGTGGGGTTGTTCATGACATACATTCGAAGCATGTCTTCAACAATTTGGTTTACTCTTTTAGTCTACCTGTCCATCTGTGGGTGATAAGCAGTGCTAAAGTTCAGCTGCGTCTCTAATACGAAGAATAAAGATCTCCAAAATTTTCCTATAAACTTAACATCTCGATCTGAGATAATTGATTTGGGTATCCCATCAATCTAAATATCTCTTTTATGAAGATATCGGCAATGTTCACGGCCTTGTAGGTTCATTTTACTGGGATGAAGTGTGCTACCTTTGACAACTTGTCAATGAATACGAAGATGGAATCATTTTACTTCTTTGTTTTCGGTAAGCCAATAATAGAATCCATACTGATAACCTCCCACTTCCATTCTGGAATGGGCAATGGCTGTAGCAATCCTGAAGGGTGTTGGTGCTCAACTTTAACTAGCTAGCATTCATAACATTTCGCAATAAATATTGCAATGTCAGCCTTTAACTTAGGCCATAAAAAGTGTCTCTTGATGGCAGATATCATTAGTTGATATCTTGGGTGCCCCAAGTAGGGTTCCTTATGAATTTCTGTGAGGATTTTGGACCGAATGTCCGCTCCATTTGGAACATACAATCTATCCTTGGACCATAGTAGTCCGGATTCATCCACCTTGTATTCCTTCTACTATTGAAACAACCGGTCCTCTTGGACCTTCTTGAGGATTTCCACATAGAACGAGTCAACCTTGATGGCCTTTCTAATCTTATCATGCAAATATGCATCAGTTTGACTCAGGGTCACCTCATATATCATATGAGTTCATCGACTCAAAGCATCGGCAACTTTGTTCTCTTTTCCCTTAATATGTTTAGTTCAAAGTGATACTCACTCAGGAAATCCAACCATTTGGATTGCATCGCATTCAGATCGGGTTGATCAAATAAATATTTTAGACTCATATTGTCAGTCTTTAGAAGGAAATTCCTCTCCATGAGGTAATGCCTCAACATGTTCAGAGCATGGATAATGGCCGCTAGCTCAAGATCGTGTGTGGGATAATTTTGCTCATGCTCTTTTAATTTCCCTAATTCATAATATATCACATGATCATTTTGCAAGAGGAATCCTCGAAGTCCTTCCTTTCTTGCATCCGTGCATACAATGAAATACCCATCACGATCCGCAATCCACAACAATGGTGTGGTCATCAAAAGCTGCTTAAGCTTTTGAAAAATTTATTCACACTTGTGAGTCCATAAGAACTTGTTCGCTTTCTTCTGCAAAGTCGTCATGGGGCAAGGGATTCTCAAGAAGTTCTCAATGAACTTTTGATAATACCTGGCTAAACCCAAAAATGACCTAATGTCAGTGACACTAGTCAAGGTAGGCCAATCCTTTATGACTCAAATATTTTCCGGGTCCATAGCTATTCCTACCTCGGATATGATGTGACCTAGGTACTGTATTTTTGGTTTGTAAAAATCACATTTACTAAAATTTGCATAGAGCTGGTGTTCTCTAAACAATTGAAGTACTATGCAATGATGTTCTTCATGTTCCTCTTTATTCTTGGAATAAACTAGAATGTCGTCAATAAAGATTAGTACAAACTTATCCAAATATTTACTGAATATGCTTCTCATCCTATACATAAAGGTTGCGGGTGCATTGGTCAACCCGAACGGGATCACTACAAACTCATAGTGCCCATACCTCATACAAAAGGCAGTCTTGGGAATATGTTTATCTCAGATTTGTACCTCCTAGATCATAACTCAATCTTCGACAAGATTTTGTCTCCTCCCACTTGGTTGAAAAAATCATCGATCCTAGGGAGCGGATAACAATTCTTTATAGTCATTTTGTTCAACTGACAGTAATCAATGCAATGCTGCATCATACCGTCCTTCTTCTTTACGAAAAAAATTGGTGCTCCCCAAGGACACACACTGGGTCAGATATACCCTTTCTCTATTAAATCCTACAACTGTAGTTTGAGTTCCACCAATTCTGGTGCACTAATGTGGTAAGGGGATTTGGAGGCCAGAACTGATCTTGGGGTCATTTCGATGGAAAATTCGAGGTCTCATTTCAGAGATAATCTGGGGATTTCATCAAGAAATAGATCCTTGAATTGTTCAAAAATGGGGAATTTTTCTATTCGTTGTTCTCTATCAAAATCTACGTCTCTGATGTTCACTGCAAATAACTTGTATCCCTTTCTAAGAAACTTATTTGCATATAAGGTAGATATTTGTCTTACAGAAAATTTATTTGGGATGCCTTGAACCTTCACTTAGTTCCCTTGGCTATCAATACATAAGATAGACTTGTGTAGAAAATCGAGCATGACATGGTGTTGTTCCAACCAGTCCATGCCAATAAGAATATCGTACAATCCTAAATGTAGGATGTTCAAGTTTACCTTAGTAAGGAAACCATTCATGTTTACTTCACATTCTTTAACAATTTCTGAAACCTTTCATTTCGTACCGGTGGCTAACTGTACTATCCAAGGTTTAACATGCTTTGCTTTGCCTAACTTGCATAAATAAACAATCTTAGGTGCAACATAGGTCTGGCAAGAATCGGGACCAATAAGTATTGAAACAGAGGTGCTTAAGATCTTACCTTCGATCTCGACCAATGTAGCTTGATGGTCCACCTGTCGGCCATCTAATTCTACATAGATTCGTAGGGTTCCCACTATATCCTCAATGGTATATTCTTCTTGCAGGTTATATAAGACTCCATTGTTCTTGTTCTTACAATCTTGGGCATAATGCAGCTCGTTGCACTTCCAGCACTTGATCGCTAAAGGGGTAGAATTGGCTCCAATCACCACTTGCTTATTGTCATTAGGATCTGGTACATAAGGCTTTGTACCAGTTTTGTTGAAGTTCTTGTTCACTTGAAAGCTGTTATTTTGATTTCTATAAGGCTGCGAGTTTGATCTAAGCTTGCGATTATTAGAAAAGTTTCTAGACTTTTTTGGGTTTTGGTTCTGGTTTTCTTGTCATAAGTTTCCATGCTCATAACAGAGTCGGGCCTTGTGTAGTGCAGTATCCAGAGTATTTGGCATGTCAAATTCAATCATGTCCCGAAAACTGAGAGGAATACATCCTAGGAACTGTTGGATATTCACCTTCTCTTCTTTGAAATACAGTACATAATGCAACAGATCTAGAAATTTGTTTATAAATGCATCCATAGTCATGGACCCCATGCACAGTTCATGGAACTCTTTTACCTTATGGTCAAAGAACCTTTTTGACATGTGTTTTTCTTAAAAAATATTTCAGAAGTTTTCCCAGCTTATTTCTCGTAGCTCATCTTTGTTGGTGTGCTTTAAATCTCTCCACCATCTTGTTGCCTTACCATTCAGGTTGTAAATGGAAAGCCTAGCTTGCATTACACTTGAATAGTTATGAACCTGGAAATACTTAATCATTCCCAGCAACCATTATTCAGACTTTTCTCCCATATTTACTTCACCTTCATAGGTCAAGGCTCTTATTTTTCGAAACTCCCCCTAAATAATGTCATCATTTCTTTGCCTCTTTCTCCGTGGAGAAAGTGAGTCATCACTAGAAGGACTTTGATGATCTCCTTTAATTGCTTCAGGTGTACCTTCTTTTCATGCTTCTCTTAGGCTGCTGGCCCACTCATGGTATGGTTCTCTTTTGGATCTGTTGGTAGACTGGGTAGGTTTACCTTGTAGGATTCCTCCCGTCATGTTACACAATAATATTGCTTCATTTATAACTTGTTGTTCCTTTCTTTCATTTAGACTGTATTCTCTAAAACTTTTCAATTCAGCTTGAATACTGTACAAATTTTTCAGCACATTAGAGTTTGGCTCAACCACCAAGTTCACTTCTGGAGTGGGGGTGGTCACTTCTTCCTGCTAGTTGTTTTCTTCCTCGGTATTCATAAATTGAACAGTGCTGTAAAAATTTTCCTGAAACACAAATTTTTTTAACAGTGTTGGTATGTAATATAACGATGATCCACAAGCTACGATGAGGGTTTATGGATGCGTTAATGGCCACAAGTAGGTTCCATTAATGCCATCGGGGTTTGTGAAAACACTTGGGGCAAAGGATTTGGGAATTCACTATTTGTGCATTATGTGGTTTTGCCATTGGGGTTTCGTGTGGCCTATGCGTAGTTGGAGAAGGGAGGTGACCTTCATCTATTTGCAATGAAGATGGACCAGACTCTATGTAAATGCATTACTTCATTTTTTTCTCCATGGAATGGCCATGCTTTGATCCAGATGGAGATCGATGTCCACCGACCTATTCCACTAGCTCAAAACAATTGTCCATTGTGGCAGTTTCCTAGTTATTTTTCTACAGGTTTTTGGGTCCTAAACTTCTGGGGTCATTTTGAGGCCCTAAACGATGTTTTTTGGAGAGTCTGGTCAAAGTAGTTTCTCTCGACATTCATTTTGTTGACCAAAAGTTGTAAATATTATATATACCTTTCCAACGAGCTATCGAACTCCCAAATCAGAGATTGTATGCAAACGTTATGACCCTAGGAAGTTGACGGTTCAAATTACTACCTTGGGGATGCAAACTTTATGACGGTTCATCTTCTAGGGTTATGTTTTGGACTTTTGGGGTTCTCACCCTCATTATTATTATAAATAGGGCCCTTTGGCCATATTTTGTATTCATCTTGGCACAGATGAGCGTAGCAGCCACATCTCTTCTCAGATATAGCTACCACCATTCTAGCAATTGTATTACAGTTTGTTCTATTTCTGCCATTTACTAGAATATGTGTTTACTGTATCTCTGTTATCTTTGCTAAATGTATATGATTACAATTCTGTATATGTTCTTTCATTTCGTTCATGCATAAATCTGGATCAGTGGTATCAGAGCAATCTGCTCTTTGATTGTTTCTCGGTGCATGTCCCCGACGAGGTCTGAGTATAGAGAGTTTGGTCTCGAACTAGTTTCACTTGATCATTCTTGTCATCCCAGATGACCTCCCATGGCGGAAGAAAATAGAGACGATGGAGTAGGAGATCCTATCAAGTCGCTGCTCGAGGAAACCCTTGAGTGACAAAGGAATGAGATGATGGATAGCTTCACCCAAATCCTTTGGCGAATGTTGGAAATGGCAAGTGCATCTTCAACGAGCATCCAGTTCGGGGATGCAACTCCCTTCAAGGTACAAGTTAACTTTGATATTCCTTTATTTGAAGGCAATATCGATGTAGATTCCCTAGATAATTGGTTGAATGTTCTAGAAGGGTATTTTTCTGTCCACGATTTTTTTGACAGAGAAAAGATCACCTTTGCGCTCCTTAAGGAAGTCCCCCATGTCCAAAATTGGTGGGGTACTTATTGTGAGCAAAACTCATCAGAAGATTCTGGAATGTTTGAAACAAATCTCACTTGGGCCTCTTTCATAGATGATATCAATGAGCAGTATTACCCTGTGGGAAACTATGATGACCAGTACACAAAATGGACCATTTTTCATCAAGAAAGGGACCAGGCGGTGTCGGAGTACACCAACAAATTTCATACCTTCCGTAAAAAGATGAGTATCAAGGACTCTAGGAGACACCTGATTCTAAAATATTGTAGTGGTCTACATTGGTACATCTAAACTGAGATGGACTTCCTCGACATCTCTTCACTTGGATCCGCCTATCGGTATGCTGTCAAAATCGAGAAGAAATTTTTACCAAAGAACAAACGAGACTCTGGACCTGTGCTCCCACTGCAGAATCAAGACAAGGGAAACCCTGGCCCACAAAACACAGGACAAGGAAAGGACAACCAGTCCTCGTCACAAGCAAAGAAGAGGGATGGAAAGACAAAGAAGGACACTCGTAAGTGGTGTGAATTTCATAAAATCCCTTGGCACAACACTGATGAATGTCACTCAAAGAAGTCATTAGTGGCCAAGATCAAATCTTCAGAATCAAATCCTAATTTTCATTCTGAACCTAATGCCATAGCCACAGACAATGGGAGGCAGATCATTGATGCAGACCCCACAGCTACTATTGCTACCACACATATTCAAATAGAGGATCCTGAAGAGTCAGAGGCAGAGGAGTGCCTATTCCACTCGCAGATGTGGGTGAAGAGAATGCCTCTACATTTGGTTGTTGACAACAGTAGCCAAAAGAACCTAATCTCAGCAGAAGTCGTCAAGAGATTGGAGCTTCCAACAACACCACGCCCGCAACCTTACAGCATCGGTTGGCTAATCCAAGGATGAGGGATCCACATTACTCAACAATGCCTCTTGCCATATGGCATCAATCCTTTCCAAGATGAGGTACTGTGTGATGTGGCCCCACTTGAAGTTTGTGATGTTCTTTTAGGACAACCATATATGTTGAAGCGTCATGCTGTATATGAGTCACGGCCTAACAGTGTCATTGTTACTTTGGGAGGAAAACTCTATAGAATACCAGAGACCATTACACCTAACAAAGTCTCGCAAGGTAGGAAGATAAGCTCCCACATCAGAAAATTATTCCTCTTCACAATTGTGTTTGAAGGAGAACATAAGATCACAGAGACCTCCACACCCTCTACACACGGTGCCTCTGCTCATCAGATGCAAGAAGAAAACAGAGCCATTGTTTCCTCATCTATTCGAGTACCTCTACAATTCAAGGCCATGCATTCAAGGTTCTCATCCAGAAACAAATCATCCATACAAAAATTACAGCCTTCTCGGGGTGCCAAAGAAAGGAAGCCTCTTCACTTCAGCAAATGTCAAACCAGGAGATCAACTCAACACACAGTTTGAGATATGATACGGGATTCAACGCAATGGAGACCATTGCTTCCTAAGGAGGGAGGATTGATCTAGATGGAGATCGGTGGCCACCCACCTATTCCACTGGCTCAAAACAATTGTCCATTGTGGCAGTTTCCTAGTTATTTTTCTACACTATTTCGGGTCCTAAAATTCCACGGCTGTTTTGAGGCCATAAACAATGTTTTTTGGAGATTTGGGGCCAAATGGTTGCCATAGAAATGCATTTGGCCAATCAAAATTTGTAAATATTAGATAGAACTTTCCAACAAGCTATCGAACGCGCAAATTGGAGATCATATGCAAACGTTATGACCCTAGGAAGTTGACTGTTCAACTTACCACCTTGGGGCCGCAAACTTTATGACAGTTCATTTTCTAGGGTTATGTTTTGGAATTTTGGGGTTCTCACTCTCATTATTATTATAAATAGGCCCCTTTGGCCTCATTTTTTATTCATCTTGGCATAGATGAGCGTAGCAGCCGCATCTCTTCTCAGAGATAGCTACCACCATTCTAGCAATTGTATTACAGTTTGTTCTATTTCTGCCATTTAATAGAATATGTGTTTATTGTATCTCTGTTATCTTTGCTAAATGTCTGTGATTAAAATTATGTATATGTTCTTTAATTTTTTTCATGCATAGATCTGGATCATGCTTCTCATGCCATCATGGATTTGTTTGCAAGTGGAAATGAAGGCGCTCTGGGTTTTGCACAGAGCTATGCTTTCGATTTGGGGTTGCTACTTCATAGCCATGGTAAGCCTGCTGGCAAGATCTTACTTGCCTCCTCTTGTTCTGGCATTTCTGAGTTGGGATTCTTTACAGGGTTGGGGTTTTAGATGGAGCTTGTCGACTCTGCCTTCAAGGTTTGTAATGTAGCTTGCTTTGGGTTTTTGGCTCTAGTTGGGAGGTTTGGCATTTGAGCTATGGCTGCAAAATTACTTGTAATGGTGCCATAGCTCACAGCTTGCCATTTAAAATTATTAATACTTGTCTGTTTGTAAAAGAGGATTTGCGCCCTTCTATGTAAATGTACTGCATGTTCGATTTTATCTGAAGACTGTAATGTGTTTTGGTGTGAAATGCATACAATTTCATTCAGCGTTTTTAATAGATTAAACTGTGTAAATTCGGGACTAAGTAGTTATTTTAATGCTGCGTTTTTAAAATGTTGACTTGCTGGGTTCAATCATGGCTTTAAGCCTGTAAAATTTACTCTGTGTATAATTATAATGGTTTGGGTTTTGGAAGTATGAACAACACTTCATTTGTATTGTTTGTATTTTAAGTTTGGGAAAGCTACTAGAGCTTGGGGTGTTATGCCATGGACTGCACCATTTTTGCAATGGTGTCGTAGCCCATTGGCTTGCCACCGTAAGATTTGCATTAGCATTAATGGAGATTTTGTTTAGACAGAGTATTGTAATTTTGGTTTTGTAATGGTTCAGCATGGGTGCAGGCCATGCCATGAATGGCATGTGCCTCTCCCAATGACTGCGACAGCTTAGTTGGAATTTCAATATGTAGTTTGTTATTTAAATAGATATGGCTGTAACATCCAGGATTATGGCAAGCCCACGATATCGTTTTGGTTACTGTAGCGCTACTATGCAATTATTCTGTGTGGTTGGATTTGGAAACTTGACCGTGGCCAGTGACTAGTTATATGACCTCCATCGATTTGGGCCTGGGTGATACCAAATTGTAAAACATTTTATAAGTGATAATAGAAATGATACTAGGTATTTAAGCTATGGATTTTGTTATGCATTTTGATTATGGTAATGATTTATGTTTAAGGTTATGATTATGTTGGCCTTGGGTCACGAACATCCATGGGCTTTGATGCCGCGACCTGTGTTGGCATAAGATAGGGTTTTCTTCTTAAGAGGAACGAATTCCTTGTTTAAATAAGAACTATAGTGATGTTTTTAATGTGCTATTTATATTTGCTTATGAACTATATTTGTAACCCATAATGGTTGATATCACGACCTTTGTTTATTAATATAGAGTTATATGAATTGTTACTTGGTAAAATTATAGGTGGATGTTTATAATGAATATTATATGGGAGCTCTAAAGATATAATGTGTGTGGTTTATGGTATTTTATTATAGATGTTAAGACTATAGGTTTTATAGCAGAGTCTTGATAAGGACCACATGGATGGTCACGGTATTCCTCTGATTAAATTTGATGTTTGTTCCAATTATATAAAGTATTTTGTTTTTAAATGATTATGTAGAGCAGACGTTGGAAGGTCTTTAATAATTTGTTTAGGTTGTTTATTATATGAAATCTATTCTTAGTAGATCTAGTTTATAATATATACTTGTATTAGTTAGCATAATTAATATTTTAATTAATTACCAGTGAACTAGTTTCAAATAAAATTTAGGGCAAGCCTCTGCTAACGAATGGAATATGTCAGTAGAGTATTAAGTACAGAGAACAAGGTATAAACATAATACTAAGATCAAAACCTAGTTAATACATGAACGGTTATAAAAGATACAACCCTAAACATAAAGAACATATAATAAAAATTATCCACCCTATGATTAGTAAATTTCAAATACAAACCCTAGCAAATTGTAAACCATAAAACTTAACCATTAGGGTTATAAATTACATTACATCCATTAATTCACATAAACAGTAATGAATCTTTAGGAAATAAATAGAATAGGCCTTCAAGGGTTTTATATATGAATTTCAAACTTTTTCAATGGTTGCACTTGCACACTTAAATAACCAACATTAACAATTCAATGTAGATATGACCTGTGTTTGATGACCAAATCACTTGGGAACTACCACGTTCCACCCAACCATGACCCGGAACCGTTTCTGGTTTAAATTCAGATCACCCCAAGCTGGACTCCAACATGCAAGTATCTTAGAGCTCCTAATGTAGGGTTTCGTATTGGTAATTAGTTCTGAATCAATCCTCTTTTCCTTGTAGGAAAAGTTCTCCAAGAAAACACTTGAGAGCCAAAAACAGGCAGAATAATAATTCTCCTAGATAAAAATCAAAACCCCAAGCCTTTGCTTGTCTTGAGTCTTTATAGACATACTTTTCAGTCAAAGGTGTAGTTAAATCAAGAAATCCTTGATTTCTTGATTAAACCTTTTTTAATTTACTCGGGTAATTTTCAATTCTTAACCTAGGAACTTTTAACTAGTTCCTAGTTATTCTTTCATAGATATTTCACTATTTATTAATCCTTTAATAATAAATAATAATTCGTAGAGCTTCTCTTATTTCTTTATTCAATTATATAATTAATCATAATTAATTCTTTATACATACTATTTATAAAATACATAGTATTAAAATACTTGTTAACATTTGTCTTCAGGCATAATGTATCATGATCCCTAGACTTAATGTCACTTCTTTATGAAGGTTAAGTAGATAGATGGCTCACGTCTACTATGCTAGGAAACTCTAAACATCCTTGCATGTTGCATTTCCCTTGTATAACGTGGTAGTTCTTTAGTACTTGACAAGAATACATAAATTCAAAATTTCATTTAATCACTTAAAAATAAGTATGATGAGATCAATACTATTCTCGAGTCATTTTCACTCGGAGGTGATTTTAATCTTTTCAGTAAACCCTAGCGCTTACCAAATCCCATACTCAACACTTATAATAGGGAGTTACAAACATAGTGCAATTGTAGAGCTCTCGCTTAACACTAAATGCTAGGTTGTACTTGTACGATACACCTAGGCATACAATGGCCAAGGATCTAATGCTCCATAGCTTATGCTCAACATCAACATGGAATTCTCTAGAAATTATGCCCAGCATTTCCAATTATATTTTCATGTGTTCCAAATATTTATGCTCAACACAAATATAAGTACTCATGTGGTCCAGAGCCTCTCACTCAACACAACACATCTCATCGATCATGTGCTTCAGGGTCCACGCCCAACACAAAACATTTCATCAATCATGTGCTTCAGGGTCCACACCCAAGACAACCAACATATATACACATATATCATCAACAATTGGCTTACGCCCAATATACAAAGCAAATCATCATGTTCATATGCAGTGGGGTCTTTGACCCAAACAAAAAATAAAACATCAATATAAACATCATGATCAATAGGCTCATGCCTATAAATGGTAGGTCAAAAATTCAGGATATTACACTAATTTAGTGCTGGTACAACCAAATATAAATTGTTTGAAATGCAGTGTTGACCATAGCACCATGTCCCAAAGAGAATACAAACATTGTTAAGAAATGACTCTCAAATAGACTAGTACAAGAGTAGCATATTTTATGTCGATCTCTGGTATTGAGCAAAATATTGTTTGAGGTTTTAAACATCAAGAGCATGTGCCCACATATGCACATATCAGTTTGGAGCAGTATAACACATATTTTCCCTTTCATGAAGGTATCAAAATTGAGCACGTCACAACACTCCAATGGTCTCTGAGCAATTCCCAGAAGTGGCAAAAATGAGCACTTAGGAGTGGGAAAAATGAGCCATCGATTTTTATTTGTCTTTTTTTAAAGTATAATTTATATTAAAATTTCATAAAAAAAATTATGTTAAAAATGTTAGCTATTAATAAAAATATTCTATTTTACATTTCCAAATAGATTGAATTTGAAATTTTTACCTGATTTGACAAAAAAAAAATTCCAAAACACAGAAAGTTTATCTACACATAATATTTGTATCTACCACTCATTCATTTACAATAAAAAAAGATAATTTGCAATAAAAATGTCAAAATATCCATAGCATCTGACATAATAGATAGAAATTTAATTAAAACAGTTATCCTTACAAAATCACTCATCTGTCAATCGCAACGCCTGATCTCTGCACCATCCATGTAGTCGGATTTGTGCACCATCATTACATGGAATTCCACATTCACATTGCGTTAGATCAAAGAACATATGGGGGGCAATACATATAATTTCATTTCCAGACATGAAAGTATCCATATTTCCATGACTAATGACATTATTACTTCTACAAATTAGGAAGAGGAAGCAGCTATTAGTCTTCGAGTAGCTGTGGATGGCTTGCTAGAATTTGTTATGCTTTGCGAAGAAAGTGAAAACAGTGATGCAATGAGTTGCTCAATATGTCACGAAAGGTTTTCCAATGAAGATCCTACAAAACAGTTTCCATGCGAACATCTGTATCATTCAGAGTGCATTCATTTATGGTTTCATCATAAAAACTCATGTCCAACTTGCATAAATGTGCCTGCAATAGCATTGACA
>LPNX010887325.1:66162-122707 GCA_001517045.1 Pseudotsuga menziesii | reverse complement strand
GAACACAATGACCTTTTAACCAACTACACATCAACTCTAGTAACTATTATTCAAAGAACATTGTAATGTAAAAATTAATTAAGTAATTAAAGTACTTCATTTCTCAATGTTGTTGATTATGATGTGCTCCTTTATGTTATTATCAATATTTAACTTTATCTACTACAAACATAAACCCAAGCGCTAAGAGGGATCAAATCTCTCTAGGTGTAAGCCTCTTCTTAACGACCTGTCAGCTTTGGTGCGCCCTATCAGCTTGGGGATATCTTGTAAGGTTATGTAAATTTTGTCTTGTGACTTTATGATATAAAGTTACAATACTAACAAAACCAGCCTAGATCCAAATCCTAGGATCTATCAAGCACCGAGAGGAATCAAATCTCCCAGGTGCAAACTCTTGTAATAGCTCCTTGCTTGCAATATCTGAGAGGTTTTCAACTTAGGAGATTTTATCCCTCTTGGCGCTTGATAGAGCCTGGGATTTGGATCTAGGCTAGTTTAATAATCAATTTTTTATTTTATAATAAACACATTTTTTAATTTAATAATAAACGCATTTTGTTGATGTGTAAAGGTGTGTTTAAGTATTTTAAATTCTTGTTTTTTGTTTAGTGAAGAATTAAAAATTAATAAGCTAATTTTTTTTTTGATTTGCTTTTAATTTATTAATTATTTTTATTCCATAAATATAACTTTATTTTAAAATATGCCAATAATTAGGAAAATATTTTAGTTTTAGTTTTTATTCTAATTTTAATTTAAAATTTGTATTCTTATTTAATCAATTAATCAATTTTACCTTAGTTAAGTTTTATTTATTTTAACTTAATTTATTTTAGATTTAATTTTTAATTTTAACCTTTGATTTTTAGTTAAGTTAGGTTATTTTGTTTAGTTTGGTTAGGTTAGGTAACCAGGATCGCCTAATGGAAATACCATCATCTCTTTTTAGGAAATTACCTGATTTTTAACTATCTCGATTTCTTTTGTCATTCTTCTCCTTGACCAATTATAGACTTGCGCTAACAACTCCATGTCCTCGATTTTAATTGGGTGTTTCGTGTTATGAGAGTGTTCTACTAAGGATGACTTATGGGTTCTATTGAGATGGATTTCAGCATAGTTTTATTTAACCCTAGTTTGGATGGACCATCATGTTTCTCCTATGTAAGTTTTTCCACATTCACAAGGAATCAGGTAAACCCCCTTTTTAAGACTCAGGTCAATAGGATCTTTCACCGATCTCAGGAGCTTTCTGATGTTGTTTGGTGATGAGAACATAGATTCAATGTTCTTCTTTTTCAGGTGTTTGACTATTTTGCATGTGGTCCCTTGAATGTAAGGGAGAAATGACTTATGTTCCCCCACTTTCCTCTCTTTGGACGCAACCTTAGGTCTATTTCCCTGGGTTTTTGTTGTTTTCTCGAGGGCTTTGTTAATTTGAGCCAGGTTATAACCATTGATAAGGAAGACATTGTGTAGGTG
This sequence comes from Pseudotsuga menziesii, assembly GCA_001517045.1. Taxonomy (NCBI): domain Eukaryota; kingdom Viridiplantae; phylum Streptophyta; class Pinopsida; order Pinales; family Pinaceae; genus Pseudotsuga; species Pseudotsuga menziesii. The sequence continues at coordinate 121,222 of LPNX010887325.1, read as the reverse complement.
TTCTTTCTCAGAGTGCAGGTCGTCATTATTGGAAACCCTTAGGGATCTAGTGAACAGAGTGTTAAGAACACCCCTCTTATGGTTCGGGTGATGATGTGAGAGAGCGTGAAGATATTGAGTCTGTGTGGGTTTTTCCCTTGTAGACCTTGTGGTCTATGCCTCCATCCTCTTTCCTCATGACTAGTGCATCAAGAAAGGGAAGCACATTGTTTTCCTCAAACTCTCTCGTGAATTTGATGGAATTAGTTTGCCTATTCAAATGATCAACAAATTTGTCTACTTCTTCCTTCCCATGGGCCCATATCAAGAAGGTATCATCCACAAATCTAGACCACTATTCTGGTTTTGGATTAACAAAGTTCAAGGATTTTTTCTCAAATTTTTCCATGAATAGGCTGACTATAATGGGAGAAAGGGCGGAACCCATAGCCACTCCATAGGTCTGTTCATAAAGTTCTCCCATAAAACTAAGAAATGTGGAAGTGAGACAAAGGCCTACGAGTTTTGAGGTTTCGGGATCAGTCAAGTCCTCTATAACTTTGATAGCTTCTTTGATGGGGATCATTGTGACGAGTGACACTACATCCAAGCTTAGTATTATCAAAATTAATAAATGGATCTAGGTAAGTGTAAAACAATCACATTCCTCTAGGAGTCGAAGGAATCTACACATAGTCTATATCTATTTAAAAGCAATATGCATATATTTTATTAAACCTATTCTCTATTCTGGGTATTCATACAAATTTTAGGATAGATATAAACATATTAATAACTAAAAAGAACTGAACGAATGGATCACGATCATTCAAACTACTATTAATCAAAGTATTCAATTATCAAGTAAAATCATCTACACCATCTCGCATATCTAAGTTTTAAAATCAACGATAATCAAACTTAGCTAAACACAAAGAAAGGTCAATTATAAAATGAGTATCATATCTGACAGTCAAAATACACAGTAAGATCTAAAATCAACAAATCGCATCTACATGTTTTAATAACATAATCAAATACAAGTGTACATTATTGCTTTTTAGCATCCATACCCAAGAATAGATCAACATTGTTAAATAATTAAATTAACAACAGAATCATGATATCTAAGTATAAGAAACAATCATTTGATTTGAGATCCGATCTTCCAAATAAAAATCACAATCAAATCGAATTAAGATCCAGGAACCATGACCATAGGGTCAAGTTTAGCTTCCCCAAAAATACTATTTAAAAATTGGATCTTAAACATTTAATTTTTTTTTCCAAACTGTATAATATATCATGGTAGTAAAGCCAATCTTTTTAATCCACAGACTAAGACTAAAATTGCAAAGTTATTTCTCCATTCAAATAGAACAACTACTATCAAACGCATTTTGAGTGTGAGAGGTTGTGAATCCCACTTTGTAAACCAATGCATCTAATTACATACCCAATAAAGGTTATGGCTAAAATAAAACTTATCTTTGTAGGTGGTTGTAAATCCATATCTATCCATAGAACCGCAAACCAAAGAAACTAGGAAACCAGTTAACCACGAACGTAAACAAAGTCTTATCTTGGGTTTGATGAATGATATGAGCGTATAGTCCATAAGCCATGCCTCACCAAGTGTTCACATGTATATGACCTGTTGGAATTAGTATACCTAAGATAATCAATTTATTTAAATATTATTCCTAATTAATCAAGAGTGTGCTAAATTCCTCACCTCTGGACAAAGAAGAAGGAAGCTCGAGAGGATATGACCTTGTCACTACTCTCACCAGGTCCATGCTCAGTAACCTGCATTCACATACAAACATTGTTAATCTATGCATTGCAAATCATAAGTATTTGAAACATAAAGGAAACATAATTGTAATCTTGTGTAATATCTCGAATTTTGGACCTAACACTTATAGGCATGTGCCCATTGATTATGATGATTATCTTGATGTTTTATTTTATATTGGGTCAAAGACCCCACTACATATGAACATGATGATTTGCTTTATATATTGGGCATAATCCAATTATTGATGATATATGTAGATGCTTGTTTGTGTTGGGCGTGGACCCGGAAACACATGATTGACGATATGTTTTGTATTGACCGAGAAGCTCTGGAACACTTGAGTGATTGATGAATTGTGTTGAGCGAGAAGCTCTAGAGCACATGAGTACTTACCTTTGTGTTGAGCGAGAAGATTTGGAACACATGAAAAGATAATTGGATGTGTTGGGCATAAGCCTTGGAAGCCTTCCATGTTGATGTTGAGCATAAGCTTTGGAGCATTGGATCCTTGGCCATTGTATCCCTAGGTGTATCGTACAAATACATCCTAGCATTTAGTGTTGAGTGAAAGCTCTGGAATTGCACTATGTTTGTAACTCCCTACTATACGCATTGAGTATGGGCTCTGGTAAGCGCTAGGGGTTACTAAAAAGAATTTAATAACTTTCGAGTGAAATGACTCGAGAAAAATATTGATCTCATCATACTTATTTATAAGTGATTAAATGAAATTTGAAATTTCTATATTCTCATCAAAGTACTTAAGAGATGCCACTTTATATGAGGGAAATCCAACATGCAAGGATGTTTAGAGTTTCCTAGCCTAGTATACCTAAGCCACATATCTACTTGACCTTAATGAATAAGTGTCATTAAGTTTATGGATCGTGGTACATCATTCCCAAAGAAAAATGTTAACAATTGTTATAATAGTATGTATTTCATACATAGTATGTGTAAAGAATTAATTATGATTAAATATATAATTAAAAAAAGAGAGAAGCTCCATCAATTATTATTTATTATTAAAGGATTAGTAAATAGTATAATATCTATGAATGTTTAACTAGAAACTAGTTAAAAGTTCCTAAGTTAAGTATTGAAAATTACCCCAGTAATTAAAAAGGGTTAAATCAAGAAATCAAGGATTTGTTGATTTAATTGTTCCTTTGAGTGAAAAGTTTGTCTATAAAGACTCAAGCCAAGAAAAGGCTTGGAGGTTCTGATTTTATATTTGGAGAATTATTATTCTACTTGTTTTTTCTCTCAAGTGTTTTCCTCAAGAACTTTCTCCTGTAAGGAAAAGAGGATTGATTCAGAACTGAATACCACTTAGGAAACCCTACCTTAGGAACTCTAAGCTACTTGCATGTTGGACTCCATCTCGGGGGGAACCAAATTAAAACTAGGAACGGTTTCGGGTCATGGTTGGGAGGAACATGGTATTTCCTATGTGATTTGGTCATGAAAATCAAAGGTTAGATACGTCTTAAATTCTTAATGCTAGTTATTTAAAAAGTGTGTAGGTTTAGCCATTAAAGGAGCTTCAAGAAGAAAAATTACAAGTATGATCTCTTAGTATGTCAAGTTCATTTCTAGGGTAAATGATGGTTGCTTTATATAAATGCTCTTTATATATTTCTAACCCTAGAAATGATGGTTATGTCCATATCTCCTAGGTTACATTTCCTAAATTTTAACCCTAGACTGTCCATGCTATCTTCTAGATTAATTGATGGATATGTTAGATGAATGTCTTCAATGAATCTACTAACGCTATGTATTAGATTTTCTTGTTAGATTCTACTATGGTTTGCATTTCTTAATTACTCCCTTCAGGTTGTAAATGATTATCATAGGATGTATATAGCTAGGATTGCATCTCTAAATTTGTTTCTGTATTCATTCAATATTGAGAAATTATTACTGTAAACTAGGTAAATCAAGACATGCTATTTATTGCTCACCTATTCTTTATAATTCTACTGACATATTACATTTTTCAATAGAGACATGTATGGATTTTGGTAGATTTAATCATAGGAGAAAGATTAAAGAAATAAATATACTAATTAGATACCTTAGGGTATTACTTACAAACAAAACTACTTTATAGATAATTATATATACAGATAAGGTTATCAGGTATAAACATTTCTGAAATCTATCTATACATAACCATAAACAAACTTAAATAACTCATTTAAGATGTTTCAAGTTCTGCCATAATAAGAATATACTAGTATCGAAACTTTGCATTTAAATTATCAATATCAAAACTAATTAAATGAAGGAAGCATCATGACCATCCATGTGGTCCTTTACAAATATTTGTTCATAATTCATACAAAAGAATCCACAGTTCTATCCATTTTCCATCCATACATTACGATAAACAAAATTACATAACTCATCAAACATTACCATCACCAAATTAAAATAATACATCTTATACAATAATCTTATCATATTAAAATAACATCAAAATCATATTATAAATCCATGTATTACAAACACGAACAGGAATCGAATCATGTGGGCATGCAAGCCTAGTTTTCTTTTATTTAGTAAAATACCATTCATTACATTACATTAAAACCCTGCTTTCCAACAAAGGTCATGACATCGATTCCCATGGATGTCCAGAGCCAAGTCAAGGCCTTAATAACAAACCATAAGTATTGTATGTACAAAAAAACCAAATCCTATAACCATTCTTACACATGCCATGTTATACATCAAATCGTATGCAGGTTGTGGTTTATAAAACACATCTCATAGAATATAAACAACAAATGCAAATGTTAATGTCGAGGTCCTAAGACCCTAATCCAATCATGGCCTTGGCCAAGTTTTAATTTAATACACATTCCTACTAAATTAACCCTACACTATGCTATCGCGGCATTGTGGGAAAGGCTCATGCCATTCAAAGCATGGCCTATACCCACGATGTCTGTATGTTTACAATACAAGCTAAGTAACATTGTTACACACATAACCTTCAAGCTAGTGATTTCCCACATAAATCCACCCTAACAACAATTTAATGCAGTGAAATTGTGCTATGCACATCTTAAGATAAAAACTATGGTAAATAAAATAATAAAAATAGTATGCATCCATTTATACAGAACTTACCAAGTAAAATACCCACTCATTGTATTAAAGACCGTAAACAAGTTTACATAGGCATGCCAATGGGCTAACGCACCATTGTAAGAAATGGTGTAGCCCATGGCTAAAAGGCCCCAACTAAAACAGGATTTGCATAAACAAAGACCAAGTCTGCTAGAAGCCCAAACCTTCCTCTCTTCGCTACTAACAGCCCAAGTAATTTTACAAACCCAAAATTTATATACAGAACCATAGGGAGTGCAATTTCACTCCACGACCGAAGCCATTAAGACATTGTTAAAATACAAGTCTGTAATCATATGCCCGAAGGCGAATCTTAAAAACCCCACATCGAAACCCAAGCATAAAACCCCAACCAAGCAAAAACCTATGCACAGTATTCCCAAGAGGGATGAGAGGTAGCAAGTAGAAAATTGCTCACAGGCTTACCATGGCCATGATTACAAATGTTTGGAGCCCACAGAGTTAAAGCCACACCGTTCCTCATTCCCTTTCGGCACCTGCAAAACACAATTGAAACTAGGGATGAGAAGTATAGCCATGCTCAGGAACATTAAACCAAACAATGTGAAGGCATATAAACCCAACAAAGCATACCTCACGGTCTGGAGGTCGCCTCCATGTTCTTCCCCCTACGCAAAGCCAAAGTGCAAAAACCTCAAATGACAAACACAATGCACAACCATCATGAGACAAGCCTAAGGGAAGGCTGTCACACTTTTCCAAGGACAATAAATGGACCAACTAGTGGCCATTAAAATAACACTAAACACACTCTCCATAGTTTAAACGTTGTTGCATTCATGACCTCCAACACATAGCATAAACCCTGTTGACATATGGTATAACCATATGTAATAGTTTCGCCACCCTAGTTCCTATCACCATATAAATGATACAACATTACAATCAAAGCTTAATGTATTACATTAATAAGGTTTAAAGCATATAGTCCATGTATGGCCTGCGTTGGCCTTAAGTCAAATATAAGACTTATGTATTTTAATAGAAGGTATGTACGATATGTTTAAAACCTATTAACATATAAACCCTAGGATTTAAGAAATAACATTAATACAATAGAATTAATCCCTAAGCCTTTGTTTAGTGAACATGGCATATGGAATATGCCATGTTAATTACTTTAACCCTTATAAATAAATGTCTTGGTTTTAAATGCCATGTACTTAACCTAGAAAATAGAAAACATAAGAAGTATCAATAATTATTATTAGACTAAAACATAAACCGCAATTAATACCAAAATAATGAAATAAAGAGTTAAAAGACCCAAAGTAAGTATAAGTACTGAACAAGAAACTTAGCAGTAGTAGTTAAATTGACAAGAATAGTAAATATACCTGTTATAATTAGGAGTGAATAAAATAATCAAAGTCAACCAATAGTATGATATTTAAGGGAACAACTTTCCATACACTTTGAACAAGTTTCCGTCGCAAGCATGAACTGCTTGTAAATAGGACAGGTGCCTTACTTCAGAGAACTAAGTAAGCCAGCATAACAAAGTAATACTTTACCTCTCAAACCATCATGGGAGAACAAGTCTCACCACTCCGCCCACTATGTTTCCACAAAAAAAGTTAAGTTAGGACTCCATAATTTAACAAGTGCGACAATGCAGAAAGGACGAAGCACATAAATCCAATGATGACACATAAGCAACAAAAGTGTAAACATAATACTAAGTAGTAAATAGTAGTACAACATCATAAGTAAAATACATTAGAAATAATGACTGAAATGTAAATGAAAGAATGTAAGAGCAACTTACGACTTAACATATGTACATAAAGTGTACGATAGAGTTTCGTAAGTAAATAATGTTTCGTCTATGTAGTTTTTACTAGCCTATAAATTTTTTATTTTATTTTTGGGTACATTACAAGTGTATCAAAACCCAGTTTCAATACTAAGATATATATGGGTGCACCAAGTGTTCACGAGGAGAAAATAAAGCATGTTAATTAAATATGTTACTAAAAGAAATTTTTTTGTCATTTAAAATTTTTTGTGTTGACAAGAAATTTTTACAGCACTGATCAGTTTATGAATACTAAGGCCCAAGAATAGTCATCAAGGAAAGATGAGCACCCCCACTTCGGAAGTGGATCTAGTTGTGTTAGAATAATCAACCCATAGTTTACTACCTTAGACATTAATTTAATTATTTTTGTCTTATTTGCCTAGTTCATGTGTCCCACCTTGTGCAAGTTGTCATTTACCTATCCATAGTGGTCAAACTTGCCTTATTTGACCCATGTAGCACTTGGGAAACCTCAAGGAATCAAATCTTCTTTATTCCTAGCGTCCTACGCAGCCTTTTGCTTTTTCTGCTTTATTGCCTGCTTTTTCAGTGTTTTAAGGCAAAAGGAAAAGCTTGACTAGGTGAGGTTGACTAGTTTTTTGTCCTACACATCCTCCTCCCTTTTCTGCTTGGAAAAGAATGTATGAGTTGTCATTCCATCACTCTTTATCTTTCCTAAGCCATTTTTCTAATTCGCGAGCTTCATGACAGATTTGGGATCAGCCTTTTACACCTATGGGGGATTTGCTTAATCTTAGTAAGCCTGCTTTATGCTAGATTCGAATTGTTCCTCATGCATTCGAATCCATGATGTATTTTATTTATACAGCAACCTATTATTTTATAGGGTTGGCTATTGTACACTGAGTTAATACAGTTTAGTGTTCAGCTCCAATTTCAGTCTCTTTTATGAGTGATTTTGCATGATCAATTGTTAATTGTTGTGAGTAAAATTAATCTATCACTCGGTTCAATTTCCAATTGGTATCAAAGCCATCGTAGATCGATTTCTCTCCTTCAAATTTTTTTCCAGGTTCGCCATCAGTGACTGGGAGCCTTTTACTGACAGCCGGGACTGATTTTCTAAGCTATGGATCAATCACAGAAAACTATCTTGACTCCCTTCAATTTCTTTGAATGGAAAGCAGAGATGGTGATACTATTGAGAGTGAAATGCCTCTATAGGGTGACTATGGCAACAGAAGCAGAGCCCAATGCAGCTGTAGAGAAGATGAAATGGCACAACAGGAGGGATGAGGCCTATGGTCTCCTGTGTCTGAGTATTTCTAGAGACCTCCTTTTCCATCTTGATGGATTGAAATCACTGAATGAAGTATGGGAGAATATTTCTAATATTTTTGGAAAGATAGATGAGATGAGGGGACATCAAATTGAAAATGAGTTGATTTCTCTGAGTCCAAATAGCTTCGACTCCCTGCAGCTATATTTCTCCAAGTTCAAAGCAATAGTTTTGCAGCTGAAACAGTGTGGGATCGAAAATAAGGATGATCATCTTGTCCTGACCATTCTCTCAAAGCTAGGCCCTAACTATTCAGTGTTTGTTTCGACCTTCTATGCCACAAAACTGACAGAAGATGCCTAGCCTTGCAGATTTCATGGAATCTCTCACACAAGAACATGACAAGTTGGTGATGATGGGCTCCATCAAACCATCCAAAGATCAAGCTCTGATTGTTGGAGATTCGAAGGTGGATTCAAAAAGAAAAAATAAATCTAAAAAGCCACCTAATCAAAAGAGAGACAAGAAACAGTCTCCAGAGGAGCCACAAGGTTCCAAGAAGAACTACTAGAAGAAGAAAATCAAAGGTGAAATGAGCAAGTGTGCATACTGCAATAAGGGAAATCACACTAAAAGCTCTTGTATGAAGAAGCAAATAGACATGCTGACCCAACTCCTGGAGAAGAATGGCATATCCCTTCCAGACAGCTCAAAGAAGAGAGAAGGAGGATCAAGTTCAGATGACAGAGAGAGAGTTCATGCATTGGTTGCTAGCACATCAAGCTCACCTAGTTTTATCATTGATTTTGGAGCTTCAAGACACATGGTTTCGACCAAGGAGGCCTTCTCCTCACTTGACATGTCGAAAGGACCACCTATAGTACTGGGAGATGACTCTCTCACTGAAAGTTTGGACAAAGGGAGGATTGATCTTGATCATGGTCAGTTCAGCAATGTCTTCTATGTTCCTGGTCTTGCCTCCAACCTCTTGTCAGTGTACCAGATGACCCACACTGGGTCTCCTAAGAAATTCATATTCTCCCCTGATGAAGTTGAGATCACAGAGATCTCAAGTGGTAGAGTCATTGCAAAATGAGTTGTGAATCATGCTCAAAAGGTATACATGTTCTCACACTTCCTACCCTACTCAAACCCCTCTGCTCTTCGGATTCATGCTAATGAGGCTAGCAAGCTTTGGCATGAAATATTTGGCCACCTAAATTACAAGTATCTTTCTGATCTTAGTGAAAAAGAGATGCTCATAGGGTTACCCAAGATAAAAAAAATTCCAAAGGAGTCTGCCAAGGTTTTATCCTAGGAAAACACCCACAGCACAAATTTGAGAGAGCTAGTCATGAGAGAACCTCTGCACCCCTTGAGATGATCCACAGTGATGTTGCTGGCCCATTACCTCATATTTCCATGAGTCAGGCCAAATATTCATTGACTTTCATTGATGACTTTTCCAGGTATTGCTGGGTTTACTTTCTGAAACACAAGTCTGAAGTTTTTGGCCTCTTCAAAGTCTTTAAGGCTTTGGTTGAAAACAAGTCTGGGAGGAAAATCAAGGTCCTCATATTTGAAAATGGTGGTGAGTATGTCAAGTCTGAGTTTATTAACTATTGTGTAGATATAGGTATTCAGATGCAGCATTCTATCCCTTACATACCACAGCAAAATGGTGTTGCTGAGAGGAAGAATAGATCACTGAAGGAGATGGCAACATGCATGATGGAGGCCAAAACATTTCCACCAAAGTATTGGGCCGAAGCTATCAAATATGCATCCTATATTCAGAATAGGGTGCCTCATAAACATCTTGATGGTATGACTCCCTTCGAAGCATGGAGTGGGCACAAGCTAGATGTGACCCGTTTTAGGATTTTTGGCTCAAAGGCTTGGGCTAGAATTCCAACAGAGAAGAGGAAGGCTTTGCAGCCCCAAAGCCAAGAGTGTCTTTTTGTTGGATACTCTGAATATTCAAAAGGGTACAAACTGATAAATTTGAGCACAAGCAAATCCTTCATCGAAAGGTGTATTCAATTTGAAGAAGAACCCCTTGCAGCAGTGGAAGTTGGTGAAACCTCTTCACCACCTGAACCTCAGGAAGTAAGTAAAGAGTTTGTTGAACATGCTGATTCTGATTTTTCTAATGGAGATGAGTTTATTGCAGACCCTAACAGCCATACAAGGCCAAAATGGGCAGCCAAGACACTACATCCAGCATGAGAGCTAGCTGGGGATCCCAATGACCCAAGGAGGACTAGATCTCAATTTGAGAGTGGTCTGTGCATGAAGGATCCTATGTTTGCTGAAAAATTATATTTGATGGTGGAGTATGATCCTCAAACATATGAAGAAGAAGCAAGAGATCCAAGATGGAAAACAGCCATGAAGGAGGAGTTCAGCTCACTCCAGAAGAGCAACACATGGGAGCTAGTGGATCTTCCCCCACGAAGAAAATTAGTCCAGTGTAAGTGGGTCTATAAGGCCAAATTTTCTGCTGATGGTTCACCACTGAAGTACAAGGCCAGATTGGTAGCCAAGGGCTACTCACAAGTTCATGGCATAGATTACAATGAGACCTTTGCCCCAGTGGCAAAGATGGATTCCATCAGGCTAGCCTTAGCCATTGCAGCCTCAAGGCAATGGGAGGTACATCACATGGATGTAAAATGTGCCTTCCTGAATAGAGATCTCACTGAAGAGATATATATGCAGCAGCCTCAAGGTTTTTCTACTAACCCTTCTCTTGTGTGCAGGTTGAGAAAGTCATTGTATGGGCTAAAGCAAGCCCCCAGGGCTTTTATGCCAAGATCGATAGATTCTTGCTATCATTGAATTTTGTTTGGTGCAAATCAGATCCAAATGTCTATTTGAAGTTATTTAATGGTTCATTAATGATCATTTTGTTATATCTTGATGACCTCCTCATTACAGGAAGCTCAAAGGATGAGATTGCTTCCTTAAATGGTGCTATGAACCAAGCCTTCTCCATGACAGATTTGGGGCTCTTAAGTCAATTTTTGGGGCTTGAGATTGCTCAAACCAAATCTGGAATCAAGGTGCACCAGTCCAAATATGCGTTGGTATTGGTGAACAAATTCAGAATGAAGGATTGCAAAGCAAGCAAAACTCCTTTCCTTTTAGGAGTGAAGCTGGAAGAAGCTGATTCTTCACCTATGGTAAACAATATAATGTATAGGCAATTGATTGGATGTTTGTTGTATCTGACACATACTATACCTGATATTTCTTATGCAGTAAGTCTGGCTTCTAGATCCATGGATCAGCCTCATGAGATCCATTAGAAAGCAGCCAAAAGGATCCTTAACTTTGTTCAGGGAACAAGGACACATGGGATCTTCTATAAATCAAAATCTGATCTTGATTTGATTCGATTTATTGACAGTGATTGGGCAGGTGATAGCATAGATAGAAATTCGACATCAGGATATGTGTTCATTCTTGTAAAAGGGCCAATCAGCCGATCAAGCAAGAAACAGAGTGCCATTGCACTCTCATCTACAGAAGCAGAGTACAGAGGAGTTGTTAATGCAGCAACTCAATGTTTATGGTTGCAGGGTTTACTTGGAGAGTGTGGCTTCTAATCAGAGTACTCAACTACCATCTACATTGATAAATAGAGTACCATTCAAATCTGCAAAGATCCAATTCAGAAGTAGAGAACCAAAGACATTGAGATCCATATGCACTACATCAGAGAGCTTGTGCATGATGGCACCATTCACCTACTCTTCTATTCATCTTCAGAACAAGTAGCTGATATCTTCACCAAATCATTTTTTGAGAAGAACTTCAGCAATCTCAAATCACTGCTGGGGATTTCTGATCATGCTGTGAAGCATGAGTGAAGACAATATTTCCAAATTTTGTTTTACAGTCCATGTTTAAGGGAGGATTTTCCCAAGTTGGCTTTGCCTCTTTCCTTTTTTAAATGGACATGCAGTATGTAAAGGGTGACTAAGACTTGTTGCTAGGCCCTATAATTTTATAATATATTACTCATAAGTCAGGCTTAAGGGGGGGTGTTAGAATAATCAACCCATAGTTTACTACCTTAGACATTAATTTAATTATTTTCGCCTTAGTTGCCTAGTTCATGTGTCCCACCTTGTGCAAGTTGTCATTTACCTATAGATAGTGGTCAAACTTGCCTTATTCGACCCATGTAGCACTTGGGAAACCTCAAGGAATTAAATCTACTTTATTTCTGGCCTCCTAAGCGCCCTTCTACTTTTTCTGCTTTATTGCCTGTTTTTTTAGTGTTTTAAGGCAAAAGGAAAAGCTTGACTAGGTGAGGTTGACTAGTTTTTTTGTCCTACACATCCTCCTCCCTTTTCTCCTTGGAAAAGCATGTATGAGTTGTCATTCCATCACTCTTTATCTTGCCTAAGCAATTTTGCTAATTCGTGAGCTCTATGATAGATTTGGGATCAGCCTTTTACACCTATGGGGGATTTGCTTAATTTTAGTAAGCCTGCTTTATTCTAGATTTTAATTGCTCCTCATGCATTCGAATACCTATTGTATTTTATTTATACAGCAACCTATTATTTTACAGGGTTGAATATTGTACACTGAGTTAATACAGTTTAGTGTTCAGCTCCAATTTCAGTCTCTTTTGTGAGTGATTTTGCATGATCAATTGTTAATTGTTGTGAGTAAAATTAATCTATCACTCGGTTCAATTTACACAAGTTGTAGAGTTAACATCTGATGTTTTGAAAACTTTACATAGTCTTCAAGCTAAATTGAAAATTTTATGAGAAGATAGCCTGAATGAAGGGAAGGAACAACAAGCTATAAATGAAGCCTTACTGAGAAATGTGATGAGAGGAAGCCTACAAGGTAAGCCTACTTCATCCAAAAATAGTTCCAAAAGAGAACCTTACCTAAAATGGTCCAGCAACCCAAGAAAAGAGGAAAAATAATGTACCCTTGAAGCAACTAAAGAAGATCATCACAATCCTTCTAGTGGTGGCTCACTTTCCCTAGAGAGAAAGAAGCAAAAGAGTAATGACAATCTTCAGGGGGAGTTCCAAAAACTAAGAGCCCCAACCTATGAAGGTGAAGTAAACAAGGGGGAAAAGGATAAAGAGTGGTTGTTGGGCATGAGTAAGTACTTTCAGGTTCATAGCTATTCAAGTGAGATGAAGGCTCAACTTTCCATCTATAACCTGAATGGAAAAGCAGCAAGATGGTGGAGAGATTTAAAACACACCAAGAAAGATGAGCTACGAGAAATACGTTGGGATACTTTATGAAAACTTTTCCAAGAAAAATATATGTCGAAAAGTTTCTTTGTGTGGAAATTGAACCCAGTGATAGATTAATTTTACTCACAACAATTAACAATTGATCATGCAAAATCACTCACAAAAGAGACTGAAATTGGAGCTAAACACTAAACTGTATTAACTTAGTGTACAATAGCCAACCCTGTAACATAGTAGGTTGCTGAATACATAACATACATCAGGGATTCGAATGCATGAGGATCAATTCGAATCTAGCATAAAGCAGGCTTACTAAAAATAAGGAAATTCCCCATAGGTGTAAAAAGTTGATCCCAAATCTGTCATGGAGCTCACGAATTGGAAAAATGGATTAGGAAAGATAAAGAGTGGTGGAATGGTATCTCATACATGCTTTTGTAAGGAGAAAAGAGTGGAGGATGAAGAGGACAAAAAGCTAGTTCACCTCACCTAGTCTAGCTTTGCCATTTGCCTTAAAACACTGAAAAAGCAGGGAATAAAGCAGAAAAAGTAGAAGGGCGCCTAGGAGGCCAGGAATAAATTAGATTTGATTCCTTTGGCTTTCCCATGCAGTACATGAGTCAAATAAAGAAATTTTTACCACTATGGATAGGTAAAAGACAACTTGCACAAGGTGGGACACATGAACTAGGCTAATAAGACAAAAATAATTAAATTAATGTCTAAGTGGGTAAATTATGCGTTGATTATTCTAACACGCCCCCTTAATCCTAACTTATGAGTAATATATCAGAAAATTATAGGGCCTAGTAACAAGGATTAGTCACCTTTTAGATACTGCATGTCCATTTAAACAAGGAAAGAGGCAAAACCAACTTGGGAAAATCCTCCCTTAAACATGGACTTTAAACAAAATTTGGAAATCTTGTCTTCACTCATGCTTCATAGCATGATCAACAATCCCCAGCAATGATTTGAGATTGCTGAAGTTCTTCTGAAAAAATGCTTTGGTGAAGATATCAGCTACTTGTTCTGAACATGAACAGAAGAGTAGGTGAATGGTGCCATCATGCATAAGTTCTCTGATGTAGTGCATATGGATCTCAATGTGTCTGGTTCTCTGCTTTTGAACTGGATCTTTACAGATTCGAATGGTACTCTGGTTATCATAGTAGATGGTATTTGAGTACTCTGGTTCGAAGCCACACTCTCCAAGTAAACCCTGCAACCATAAACATTGAATTGCTGCATTAACAACTCCTCTGTACTCTGCTTCTGTAGATGAGAGTACAATGGCACTCTGTTTCTTGCTTGACCAGCCAATTGGCCCTTCTGCAAGCATGAACACATATCCTGATGTGGACTTTCTATCTGTGCTATCACCTTCCCAATCACTGTCAGTAAATCCAATCAAATCAAGTTCAGATTTTTCTTTATAGAAGATCTCATGTGTCCTTGTTCCCTGAACAAAGTTAAGGATCCTTTTGGCTGCTTTACAGTGGATCTCATGAGGCTGATCCATGTATCTATAAGCCACACTTATTTCATAACAAATATCAGTTCTAGTATGTTTCAGATACAACAAACGTCCAATCAATTTCCTATACAGTGTATTGTTTACCATAAGTGAAGAATCAGCTTCTTCCAGCTTCACTCCTAAAAGGAAAGGAGTTTTTCTTGCTTTGCAATCCTTCATTCTAAATTTGTTCAGCAAGTCCAAGGCATATTTGGACTGTTGCACCTTTATTCCATCTTTTTTTTGAGCAATCTCAAGCCCCAAAAATTGACTTAAGAGCCCCAAATATGTCATGGAGAAGGCTTGGTTCATAGCTCATTTTAAGGAAGCAATCTCATCCTTTGAGCTTCCTGTAATGAGGAGGTCATCAAAATATAACACAATGATAATTAATGAACCATTAACTAACTTTAAATATACATTTGGATCTGATTTGCATCGAACAAAATTCAGTGATAGCAAGAAGCCATCGATATTGGCATACCAAGCCTCGGGGGCTTGCTTTGGCCCATACAATGACTTTCTCAACCTGCACGCAAGAGAAGGGTTAGTAGAAAAACCTTGAGGCTGCTGAATATATATCTCTTTAGTGAGATCTCCATTCAGGAAGGCACGTTTTACATCCATGTGATGTACCTCCCATTGCCTTGAGGCTGCAATGGCTAAGGCTAGCCTGATGGAATCCATCTTTACCACTGGGGCAAAGGTCTCATTGTAATCTATGCCATGAACATGTGAGTAGCCATTGGCTACCAATCTGGCCTTGTACTTTAGTGGTGAACCATCAGTAGCAAATTTGGTCTTATAGACCCACTTACACTGGACTAACTTTCTTCCTGGAGGAAGATCCACTAGCTCCCATGTCTTGCTCTTCTCGAGTGAACTGAACTCCTCCTTCATGGCTGTTTTCCATGTTGGATCTCCTGCTGCTTCTTCATATGTTTGAGGATCAGAATCCACCATAAAATATCATTTTTCAGCAAACATAGGATCCTTCATGCACATACCACTCTCAAATTGAGATCTAGTCCTCCTTGGGTCATTGGGATCCCCAGCTAGCTCTCCTGCTGCATGTAGTGTCTTGGCTACCAATTTTGGCCTTGTAGGGTGTTTAGGGTCTGCAATAAACACATCTCCATCAGAAAAATCAGAATCATCATGTTCAACAAACTCTTTACTTACTTCTTGAGGTTTAGGTGGTGAAGAGGCTTCACCAACTTCCACTGCTGCAAGGGGTTCTTCTTCAAGCTGAACACACCTTTCAATGAAGGCTTTGTTTGTGCTCAAATTTATCAACTTTTACCCTTTTGAATCTTCAGAGTATCCAACAAAAGGACACTCTTGGCTTTGGGGCTGCAAAGCCTTCCTCTTCTCTATTGGAATTCTAGCCCAAGCCTTTGAGCCAAAAATCCTAAAATTGGTCACATCTGGCTTGTGCCCACTCCATGCTTCGAAGGGAGTCATACCATCAAGATGTTTATGAGGCACCCTATTCTGAATATATGCTGCATAGTTGATAGCTTCAGCCCAGTACTTTGGTGGCAAAGTTTTGGCCTCCATCATGCATGTTGCCATCTCCTTCAGTGATCTGTTCTTACTCTCAGCAACACCATTTTGCTGTGGTGTGTAAGGGATAGAATGCTGCATCTGAATACCTGCATCTGCACAATAATTAATAAACTCATACTTGACATAATCACCACCATTTTTAGATCTGAGGGCCTTGAGTTTCGTTCCGGACTGGTTCTCAACCAAAGCCTTAAAGACTTTGAATAGGCCAAAAAATTCAGACTTTTGTTTCAGGAAGTGAACCCAGCAATACCTGGAAAAGTCATCAATGAAAGTCAATGCATATTTGGCCTGACTCATGGACATATGAGGAAATGGGCTAGCAACATCACTGTGGATCAGCTCGAGGGGTGCAGAGGTTCTCTCATGACTAGGTCTCTCAAATTTGTGCTCTGGGTGTTTTCCTAGGATACAACCTTGGCAGACTCCTTTGGAAAATTTTATCTTCGGAAACCCTATGACCATCTCTTTTTCACTAAGATCAGAAAGATATTTGTAGTTTAGGTGGCCAAATCTATCATGCCAAACCTTGCTTGCTTCATTAGCATGAACCAAAAGAGCAGAGGGGTTTGAGTAAGGTAGGAAGTGTGAGAAAATGTATACCTTTTGAGCATGATTTGCAACTCCTTTTGCAATGAATCTACCACTTGAGATCTCTGTGATCTAAAATTCATCGGGGGAGAATATGAATTTCTTAGGAGACCTAGTGTGGGTCATCTAGTATACTGATAAGAGGTTGGAGGCAAGACCAAGCACATACAAGACATTGTTGAACTAACCATGATCAATATCAATCCTCCCTTTGCCCAAAATTTCAATGAGAGAGTCATATCCCAGTACTATAGGTGGTCCTTTCGACATGTCAAGTGAGGAGAAGGCCTCCTTGGTTGAAACCATGTGTCTTGAAGCTCCAGAATCAATGATAAAACTGGGCGAGCTTGATGTGCCAGCAACCAATGCATGAACTCTCTCTCTGTCATCTGAACTTGATCCTCCTTCTCTCTTCTTTGAGCTTTCTGGAAGGGAGATGCCATTCTTCTCCAGGAGTTGGGTCAGCATGTCTATTTGCTTCTTCATACAAGAGCTTTCAGTGTTATTGCCCTTATTGCAGTATGCACACTTGCTCATTTCACCTTTGTTTTTCTTCTTCTAGTAGTTCTTCTTCAAACATTGTGGCTCCTCTGGAGACTGTTTCTTGTCTCTCTTTTGCTCAGGTGGCTTTTCAGCTTTCTTTTTTCTTTTTGAATCCACCTTCGAATCTCCAGCAATAAAAGATTGATCTTTGGATGGTTTGATGGTGCCCATCATCACCAGCTTGTCCTATTCTTGTGTGAGAGATTCCATGAAATCTACAAGGCTAGGCATCTTCCAGGTTCGAGCTGTCAGTTTTGAGGCATAGAAGGTCAAAACAAACACTGAATAGTTAGGGCCTAGCTTTGAGACGATGGCCAGGATGAGCTGATCATCTTTCTTTTTGATCCCACGCTGTTTCAACTGCAAAACTAGTGCTTTGAACTTGGAGAAATATAGCTGCAGGGATTCAAAGCTATTTGGACTCAGAGGAATCAGCTCATTTTTTATTTGATGTCCCCTCATCTCATCTGTCTTTCTAAAAATATCATAAAGCTTCTCCCATACTTCATTTGGTGATGTCAATCCATCAAGATGGAAAAGGAGGTCTCTGGAAATACTCAGACACAGGAGTCCATAAGCCTCATCCCTCCTGTTATGCCATTTTATCTTCTTTGCAGCTACATTGGGCTCTGCTTCTGTTGCCATAGTCACCCTGTAGAGGCCTTTCTCTCTCAACAGTATCTCCATCTCTACTTTCCATTCAAAGAAATTGAAGGGAGTCAAGATAGTTTTCTGTGATTGATCCATAGCTTAGAAAATCTATCCCAGCTATTAGTAGAAGGCTCCCAGTAACTGATGTCAAACCTGCAAAACGATTTTGGAGGAGAGAAAACAATCTACAATGGCTCTAATACCATGTGGAAATTGAAACCAGTGATAGATTAATTTTACTCACAACAATTAACAATTGATCATGCAAAATCACTCACAAAAGAGACTGAAATTGAAGCTGAACACTAAGCTGTATTAACTCAGTGTACAATATACAACCCTGTAACATAATAGGTTGCTGAATAAATAACATACATAAGGGATTCGAATGCATGAGGAGCAATTCGAATCTAGCATAAAGCAGGCTTACTAAAAATAAGCAAATCCACCATAGGTGTAAAAAGCTAATCCGAAATCTGTCATGGAGCTCACGAATGGGAAA
Organism: Pseudotsuga menziesii; assembly: GCA_001517045.1. NCBI lineage: Eukaryota > Viridiplantae > Streptophyta > Pinopsida > Pinales > Pinaceae > Pseudotsuga > Pseudotsuga menziesii. The sequence goes on along the minus strand of LPNX010887325.1, from coordinate 102,627 downwards.
AATGGCTTAGGAAAGATAAAGAGTGGTGGAATGGCAGCTCATACATGCTTTTGCAAGGAGAAAATAGTGGAGGATGAAGAGGACCAAAAACTAGTTCACCTCACCTAGTCTAGCTTTTCCATTTTCCTTAAAACACTGAAAAAGCAGGGAATAAAGCAAAAAAAGCAGAAGGCCGCCTAGGAGGCCAGGAATAAAGTAAATTTGATTCCTTGGGATTTCCCATGCGCTACATGAGTCAAATAAGGAATGTTTGACCACTATGGATATGTAAAAGACAACTTGTACAAGGTAAGACACATGAACTAGGCTAATAAGACAAAAATAATTAAATTAATGTCTAATTGGGTAAACTATGGGTTGATTATTCTAACACTTTGAATGAAAAGTGAAATATTTTCACAAAATACGCATGGTATCCATGACTATGGATGCATTTATTAACATATTTCTGGATCTGTTGCATTATGTACTGTACATCAAGGAAGAAAAGGTAAAGATATAGCAGTTCCTAGGATGTCCTCCTCCTAGTTTCTGGGATAGGATTGAATTTGACATGCCTAATACTTTGGATACCATGCTGCACAAAGCTAGGCTCTGTTATGAACATGGAAAACTAAGGCAGGAGAACCTGAACCAAAACCGAGACAAGTCTAAGAACTTCTCTAATAACCGCAAACCTAGGTCCAACCCACAACCATACAAAAAGCAGAATAATAGCTTTCAAGTGAACATGAACTTTAATAAACTTGGTACAAAGCTTTATGTACCAGCTGCTAATGTTAAAAAACTTGTAGAAAGTGGAGGCAATGCTACCCTGCTACAGATCAAGTGCTGGAAATGTAGCAGGCCTCATTATGCCTAAAATTGTAAGAACAAGAATGGTAGGGTCTTGCACAACTTACACGAATAACCAAATATCAAGGACATAGATGGAACACCCTAGATCTATGCAGCATTGGATGGTCGATAGACAGATCATCAAGCTACGATGGTTGAGATAGAAGGTAAGATCTTGAATGCTTATGTTTCAATACTTATTGATCCCGGTGCTTTCCAAAGCTATGTTGCACCTAAGATTGTTGATAAATGGAAACTAGGAAAAGTAAAACATGACTCAACCTTGGCTAGTTTAGTTAGCCACAGGTGCGAAATGGAAGGTTTCATAAATTGTTAAAGAATGTGAGGTAAACCTAAATGGTTTTCTTAGGAAAGTAAACCTGAACATCCTACCTTTAGGGTCGTACGATGTACTTATCAGCATGGACTGGCTGGACTAGCACCATGTCATGCTCAATTATTTGCACAAGTGTATCTTGTGTAATGATAGCCTAGGGAACCAAGTGAAGGTTCAAGGAATTCCAAAAAAAGTTTATGTAAGACAAAAATATTCCTTACAAGCAAAGAAATGCATCAAGGAATGCTGCAAGTTGTTTGTAGTAAATATCTGAGACATAGAGTCTGATAGCGAACAACGCATAGAAGATTTTCCTGTTCTTGAAGAATTCAAGGATGTGTTTCTCGAGGAAATCCCTGGATTACCTCTGGAATGATATCTACACTTCTTTATCGAACTGACCCTAGGATCAGTTCCAGCCTCCAAAGCCTCCTACCGCATGAGTGCACCTGAGTTAGAGGAACTCAAACTATAGTTGCAGGAGTTAATAGAGAAAGGGTATATCCAACCGAGTGTGTCCCCTTGGGGAGCCCCTATTTTGTTCGTAAAGAATAAATATGGTACAGTGCAGATGTGCATTGATTACCGTAAGTTGAACAAAATGACTATAAAGAACCATTACCCACTCCCCCAGATCGATGACTTGTTCGATCATGTAGGACGAGGTAGAATATTTTCAATGATTGACCTGCAATCCAGATACCATCAGGTACAGATTCACGATGAATATATTCACAAAACCACCTTTTGTACAAGGTATGGGAAATACGAGTTTGTAGTGATTCCATTCGGGTTGACCAATGAACCCGCAAACTTTATGTGTATGATGAACAACATTTTTAGTAGGTATCTGGATAAGTTTGTCCTAGTCTTTATTGATGACATCTTGTTTTATTCCAAGAATAAAGAGGAACACAAAGAACACCTTCGTGTAGTACTACAAGTGTTAAGAGAACACCATCTTTACGCTAAGTTTAGTAAATGGGATTTTTACAAAGTGCAGATACAGTATCTAGGTCACATTGTATCTAAGACAAGAATAGCTATGGACCCAAGAAATATTAAAGCCATAAAGGATTGGCCTACCCCTACTAGTGTCACTGACATTAGGACATTCTTGGGATTAGCTGGATATTATCAAAAGTTCATTGAGAACTTCTCTAGAATTGCTTGCCCAAAAAGGGGTAAATCCTGATATTAAAATAAAAATGAAACAAAAACAAAAAAAGAATTTTAATGGTTGGGCTCATTATCCCACCCGTGGAAAAGAGGCAATCTACCTCCCTTAATCAATGGTAGTTTTGGTGCAGTTGTGGCTAATTTTGTGGATGCTAGTTCACCTACCAGGAAACATGAGATGAATTAGCACGCTGTCATCATGGTTGTCAGTTTTGCATGTATCTCTATATTTTTTCGTGGTTAATTATAGGTGGGATTCTCATCTCAAAGGGGGCATTTTGGGAGGAACAATGGAAGCTTAGGCAATCTCACTACTGTTGTTGCTTAGAGTCCGACCTGGCCATTCAGTGGTTAAATTTCGCTTACGTGCCACTGTGCCTTTTGGTGATCAATGGGTTCAAATAAATGTAATGGAATTAACCCTTATACATGCCAGTGTTGGGATAAAGGACTTCGACGATTACTACATTTTATAAAGGATGCACATGACCAGAATAAGACCTAGATCATTTTTCTGTGCCTGCGTAATATATAGATCGAGAATCTCCAGGTTTGCCTTTGGATTTTCATTGATTTAAACCATAGATGCAATTTATTACATGACTGTGTATTAGATTGCTTATAGATCGAGCATCTCCAGTGTTTTGAATTTGGGTTTTTCATTGCATTAAAAACCATAGGCATGATTTTCCTTATACATGACTTTATATCATGTTGAGTATGGATCTAGCAATTCCATATTTGTCTACTGAGTTTTTTTTTACAGATCTCGATAAGCCTTAGATTCATTTTAGAGTTTTACTGACTGTAGTTTTGTAATATCCTAAATTTTGGACCTACCATTTATAGGCATGAGCCTATTAATCATGATGATTTGTTTTGTATATTTGGAGTAAGTCGATTGTTGATGATACATATGGATATATATGCTATTTGTGTTGGGGATGGACCCTGAAGCACATGATTGATGAAATGTTTGTGTTGTGCATGGACCCTGAACCACATGATCGATGAGATGTTTTGTGTTGAGCGAGAGGCTCTCGAGCACATGTGTACTTACATTTGTGATGAGCATAAAGTTCTGGAACACATGAAAAATAAAATTGGAAATGTTGGGCATAAACTCTAGAGCATTCCATGTTGATGTTGAGCATAAGCTCTGGAGCATCGGATATTTGGCCATTGTATCCCTAGGTGTATCATACAAGTACATCCTAGAATTTAGTGTTGAGCGAGAGCTCTAGAATTGCACTATGTTTGTAACTCCTTGTTATAAGCATTGAGTATGGGCTCTAGTAAGTGTTAGGGGTTACTAAAAAGAATTGAATAAATTCCGAGTGAAAATTACTCGAGAAAAATATTGATCTCATCATACTTATTTATAAGTGATTAAATCAAATTTCAAATTCATGTATTCTCATCAAGTACTGAATAGCTACCACGTTATACGATGGAAATCCAACATGCAAGTTTGTTTAGAGTTTCCTAGCCTAGTAGACCTAAATCATCTACCTTCTTGACCTTCATAAAGAAGTGTCATTAAGTCTAGGGATCATGATACATGATTCCNTTATACATAGTATGTATAAAGAATTAATTATAATTAATTATATAATTGAATAAAGAAAGAAGAGAAGCTCCACCAATTACTATTTATTATTAAAGGATTTATAAATAGCGAAATATCTATAAAGATTTACTAGGAACTAGTTAAAAGTTCCTAGGTTAAGAATTGAAAATTACCCGAGTAAATTAAAAAGGGTGAAATCAAGAAATCAAGGATTTTTTTATTTAACTACCCCTTTGACTGAAAAGTCTGTCTATAAAGACTCAATCCAAGCAAAGGCTTTGGGTTGTGATTTTTATCTAGGAGAATTATTATTCTGCCTGTTTTTCTCTCAAGTGTTTTCTTGGAGAACTGCTCCTACAGCTGAAGGAGGATTGATTCAGAACTAATTATGAGATAGGAAACCCTACATTAGGAGCTCTAAGCTAATTGCATGTTGGATTCCAGCTCGGGGGGATCTAGATTTAAACTAGGAACGGTTTTGGGTCATGGTTGGGTGGAACATGGTAGTTCCCAAGTGATTTGGTCATCAAACAGAGGTCATATCTGCATTAAATTGTTAATGTTGGTTATTTAAGTGTGTAGGTGCAGCCATTTGAAAAGCTTCAAATTCAGGTATGAAACCATGGAAAGCCTATTCTATTTTATTTCCTAAAGATTCATTGCTATTATGTTAAGTAATGGCTGCAATGTAATTTATAACCCTAAGGGTTAAGTTTTATGGTTAACAATCTGCTAGGGTTTGTAATTACAATTTACTAATCTTATGCTAGAGAAGTTTTATTATATGTTTTTTCTGTTCAGGGTGGTATCCTTCATAAATTTTACTGTATTAACTAGGTGTTGATCTTACTGTTATGCCTATACTGTGTTCTCTGTATTTAATACTCTGCTGACATATTTCATTTGTCAGTAGAGGCTTGCCCTAGAATTTTAATTAAACTAGTTCAGTAATAATTAATTAAAATATTAATTATGCTACACTATACAAGTTTATATTTTAAATTAGATCTACTAAGAACCGATTTCATATAATAAGCAAGCTAAACAAGTTATCAAATACATTCCAAGGTTTGCTTCATATAATCATTTAAAACCAAAATACTTTACATAATTGAATCAAACATTAAATTTAATCAAAGACATATCGTGACCATCCATGTGGTCCTTATTAAGACTCTGCCATAAAAACTTTCCATCTTAACATCTATAATAAAATACCATAAATTACATGCATTATATCTTTAAAGGTCCTATATAATATCCATCATAAACATCCACCTAAAATTTTACCAAGTAACAATTTATATAACTTTGTATTAAAAAACAAAGGTCGTATTTAATAAACAGAGGTCGTGGTATCGATCCTCATGGGTTACAAATTCAATTCATAAACAAAATTAAAATCCACAATAATAACCTTAACATAAATAATCACCATAATAAAAATGCATAACAAAATCCATAGAGTAAATACCTAATATCATTCCCATTATCACTTATAAAATATTTTACAGTTTGAAATCGCACAGGCCACGATTTACACTAAGCCTACGAGCTGTAAGTTACAAGAACATCAATTACCATTTAAATAACGATGCATACGCTAGTAGTGAGGTCATAAGACCTTAGCTAGAGCATGGCCTTGGCCATTAAACACTTTTAATACACAGTGCATTAAAATATACCGTACTGTAAGCATTGGCCACCATGGTTTCCAACCCAATGGTTTTGCACAAACCATTTTACATAAGAGTCGAATACCATAAACATTAAAATACAAGCTATCGCAGCACTGAGGGAGAGGCTCGTGCCATTTATGGCATGGCCTTACCCACATTGTCCAATTAACTACATTATCGAACTAATCAATGGCTTTACACACAAAGTAATCGATTAGGTGAATTCCTCTTCTTTCAAAACCCCAACCTCATTTAAATATAGAGCTAAATAAAAACGCAGAAGGAAATTGCATATGCCATATATCAAGTTAACCATTAGGTTTTAAAAACCCAATACATATATCTATTTACATAGAGATCCCAATGTGTGTACACATTCGCCATTAAATGATGAGGACAAGGTTTTATATAGGCGTTCCAATGGGCTATGACACCATTGCATGCAATGGTGCATCCCATGGCTATAAAATCCCGAAACCAAAACCTTAACAATTTACATAACTGAAATAAAATTACACAGATCTGAATGCCATAAGAAATGATTCATGGCATAACACATCAAATTTAAAAATAAACCAAGTCTGTATTCATATGCCCAAAGGCAAAATTGAATTCTCTACAACATCCAAACCCCAACCAAACAACCAATCAAAACGTAGCTCTATGCATAAGGTTGAAGGGTGACAAGCATAAGCTTGATTAGTAGGCTTACCATGGCCACGAATGCAATGCTTGGAGCGAACAGTGTTGTAGCCATGCTGCTCCTCCATTTCCTTTCAGCACCTGCAAGAAAAAAACAAGATGGGGATGAGGAGTATGCCATCCTATCAAACTGTAAACAAAACATTGTGTGGGGATATAGACTCAACACAGGCTTACCTCGCAGTCTGGAGGTCACCTCCATGGCCATCCCTCTACGCAGAGCCAAAATGGAGAAACCCCAAATGACAAATACAATGCACAAATATCATGAGCCAAGCCAAAGGGAAGGATGTCATGCTTTACGAAGAGCATTAAATGCACCAGGCTAGAGTCCATTAACAATTTATCAAACCCACTCCCATAGTCCAGCCTTGTTAAAAGGTATCAATTATTACCACCCTCTATACCAACGCTTAAACCCTGGAAACGTATGGTTTATACCATATATCATGTCAATCCCAAACTCTAACATCAAACATTAACGTATTACAAAGTTTGCATATTGATAGAATTACGATATTACATTTGTCCATAGGATGTGCAAGTCCAAAGTCATAGAACCATGCTTAGTATTTAGATAATGTTTAGACCATAGGATTAGAGCATAGGGTTTAAGCCCCTTAGTAAAAAAGTGTTTACGCATGAGAACCATGGCATACAAAGTATGCCATGGTAACATCTAGGACTATAAAAATCCAACGGTTGCTCTTAAACCAACCTAATAACCCGCCAATAAAAGAACATAAGAGAAGTTAATAAGTATAGTAAAAGTATACATAACATGAAAGAGATATTAATGAAATACAGGATAACGAATTTAAAACCATAATGAAGAATAATTAATGTACAGGAATTTTAGCCAAACTAGCTAAATTGATGATAACGACACTTGCCAAGTTATAAAACCAAGTCGATATGCAACATAATAACTAGCAGCAGGTTATCGATGACCAAGGCTGTCAACACACTTTACATCTGATCCCATCGCAAGTAATGAACTCCATAAGTAAAAGAGAGAGGTGCCTTAGTTCGATTGAACTAAGTAAGCCTGCGTAACCAAGTAATACCTTACCTCTCAGATCGCCATGGGAGAGCTAGTCCTGCCACTCCACCACTTTATTTCCATCAACAAAGTTAAGTTAGTTTTTATTAAATAAACAAAGTACACATGTGCAGGAGTAAAACAATGATCTATACAATTCATTAATTCACCAACAGTAATAACTAATATGTACAAATAGTTCAAATAACAAAATTAAGACCTAAGAAGTAAACACACTAATAATCATTGAATGGATAAGAGATTTACAAGACAGTAAGGACAGATTCTAAATAGACCGAAAGTATAAGTAGCGAATGTAATTCTGCATGAGTAATAATGATCCCCTTTGGGTAGTTTTCACTAACCTATACGTTTTTTTTTTTCCATTTTTGGGGACATTACAAGTTTTTACCTTGGAAATCGTCCCTCGATGATTTTGAGGTTTGCAATTATGGATGGATGCCGAAGAGGAAGGTGAAAGGCATAGTGTGCAAGCATGGGATAATGGATAAACCAAACATTCATGTGTATGATCTGCATTTAGGTATGGATTTGAGATATTGAAGTTTGAAATATATCTTCGATCCGAACTGAAGTTTGACTTTAAACATATTGTTTGGATGTGTTTGGTTTATAAGGTTAACTGGAATTTAATACGATTTGAATTGAAGAATGCATATAAATATATGATTGCATATAAAAATTTTATGAGGGAAATTTATAAGAGAGAGCCTACGCCATTTTTCCACCTTAAATTATGAGTAGGACATATTTTTTCAAATATACCTGTGGAATTGTTAAATTGACAGAATGGTTGTAGAATATTGATGAGTTGGGTGTTTGCCATTACAATATTAAATATGAATGTTGGATGAACATGCCTTGTTGAATGATAAGTTAAAATGTTTTAAATTTTTTTTTATCGAGCATTGCATGAACAATCTGTGCCTGGTTCATAAATGAAAAGACGTCTTGTAAATAAAATGATTTTTCCAAAGCATGGGATGAACTTGCCTTGCTGAATTGTAAATGAAAAATGTTTTTGAAAAAAAAGGGGGTTTCCTGAGTATTAGATGAACATCCCTTGCATGATTGACAAAGGAATACCTCTTGGAAATAAAATTTCTTCTCCCTGAGTGATGTATGGACAGATGAACAATGGTTTTCCTGAATGATAGCTAAAAATGATTTTACTAGAGACTATGTATCTTCCTTTGGGAAAGAATGACCCATGTTTGTTCTAAATGAGTGTGTCTTTAGCTATGTCTAAATAAAAAAAACATAAATGCTAGCAATTTGGGAAGTGACCCTTATCCAATTGAAAAGAGTTTGCTTGTAATGATAAGTAATTTTTAACTATTTTAGGGTTGGGATTTTCCCATGCCGAATCCAATTAAATGTAGTTCTTAAGTCAAATCTTATATGGAAGGTTTAACTCATTCTCAAACTTTAAATAAAGTTTAAATGGACAAATTTTAGGCATTGGAAGAACTTAAGTATGTATTTCGAATTATATATGGAATATAGTATAGAAATTCATACATACATAAAACCATCCCATCCTTGATGTAACTTAATAGTATAAAATTAACTTGGGTGAAGGTGTTCACTAGACTTGAGTAAGGATACTTCCTTATGGTTCAAAGAGTGAGTTATATTTAATGAAAAACCATTTCATAGTAAATCCATGGATATAGTTATGTATTTATGGGGAATTACTAGTGTGTTAAGGGTTTTGAGAACACACTCAATGTGTCTGATTTGTGTTATAGGTTAAGTACTTAACAAGCGAAGACACAACCCTAGCCCTCGATAGGGTAGTGATTGCATTAATAATAAAAAGAAGAATAAGTAAAGGGAGGTCTATCTTTCTTGCAAATAATATTTCCTTTTTATGTTGTTGAAAAAAATTGGTGATTGATCCATCTGGATTCAATGAATTACTTAACCAAGAACCCGTAGTTGTGTTAGTAAATAGTTTAGAGATACTCTCGGTGAGAGAGTCTATGAAGTGAACGGAAAGAAAGCATGGAAACAATGATGTTTCATATTGTAAACTTTTAATGAAATAAATGTCACAGGATGTGACAGTTTTGTGGACGTAACCCATGGATTGGATGAACTATGTACATTGGTGTCTCTCTTGTTTCTATGTCTATTTGTTTCATGTTCCTTGTATTTTTTTGTGTAATTATCATTTTTTTTATGCAACCTTGTGAGTCGATTAAATATTTTAGAAGTAATAATGAGGGAAAGTCATTACTATCTTAATTATTTCTAGTCCGCATACTAACATTATTTAAAGGCACTATGAAGATTTACACGTCTAAAATATTGTCGATTGAATATTTCAAAGGTATGCTATTGATATGAAGGAAAATGTACAAATTGATAGTTGAAGCTGCATATAAGCATTCTCTTGATGTATTTTGATTTTGCATGCTATTGATGTGTGTTTATCTTATGTTATCCGGATGTCCTCTTTATGTACTTAATTCTCCCAATAATGATGACGTAAATGGTGGTGTGATTTCATATGAGTATTTTAATACCTAATACATTGTGCAAACAAATCTTAATCAATAACTCTAGGCTGATTTTGAGATAGTTGACTTATGATGTATGAAAGACAGCAAGCTTCCTCATAATGACCAACACTGAAAGGTGATTGATCTACAATGTGATTTAGTGTTTTATAATTCTACCCACAAGTCTTAAGGATAGTTTATGAAATAATTTTGACATTTGTTGTATCAAAGGTATAAGCGGCCTTCAGAAAGAAAAATTATATATGAACTATTTTTATTTTTATTTTTGGAGGCTGTTACAAATGGTATTAGAGCGAGGTTCACAGCACTTGGCCGACCTATTTGGGCTCAGCCTAAAGTTAGGAAGCATGAAGATGATTAAAAAACTAACCAATCAATGATTTTGTTGGTGGATGCATGACAATGATGGACGAGAGGAAGTAACTCCTCCGAGTGGGCCCTAAAAAGGAAAATAGAAAGAGGTGACTTTGAAAAAATTTATATCAAGATGATGAGCATTGTCACGATCAGCATACATTATGGTATATAAATTCACTTACATAGACAATTTGTGCCAAATTGCTCATGAATGAGTCACAAGTTATTTTTTGGATTATTTACAGGGTTATATGAATCATAAATGATGGTAGAGGTAGGAATCACTACAACTTATGAAATGCTAATGATTGATAGATGAAATTATGGTTTATCGATAGATGTTTTGACTAACCGTGAAGCCGATTCACAAATTAGGACAATGACAGTAAATTCATGTTAAGCATCAAAGAGTGGGTGTTACAAATAGTCAAAGGTTGATATTTATACTAAAAACGAACAAGGAAATTGTATGCTGCGGGAGCACAATGGTGTTAGGAAAATGATTTTCGTGTGAGCACATTGGTGTTAGGAATATATTTTGTAGGAGCACAATGGCGTTAGGAAAATGATTATCGTGTGAGCATCTTGGTGTTAGGCATATGATGTGGAAAGAAAATTGATGATCTAACTCTACCTTGTTTTCTGGGCTCCTGTGGGGCTAGGTGGAAAAAGGGATTCCCAGACTCAAGCGAGGAGGCTTGAGGGGAATCATGAAAGAGTATGATATCAATATTAATACTTAGGAAAAGCTGGACATCTAGAAGACAGGACGTTGTTTGATGTCGTTGAGGAGAAAACTTTTGACTAAGCGGTAAAAAAGGAGAGTAACCTCATAAATAGTTGTAAGACCACATGGGAACTGGTGAAAGAATTCAAGGGAGAGTTTGAATATAACAAACGAAAAATGTCTTAACAAATTTTTCCATGTAATTAGACTATTACTTGTCATAATGTGTAAATGTGAAGGAAAGATTTCCTCATGGGAAGGACTAGTTAAGTCTCCAAATGGATTTATTATTAAAAAAATATTATGTATTATGATAGAGACTAGGAGATGTTTCATAATTTGCAATTATGATACCACAAAAGGATCCATTGTTTATCATTGAATTATAGAAGTGTGACATGTGTGACTAAAGAAATTTTTGATAGACCCAATGTTGTTATAGGAAAACTACAGGTCGTGATAAATAGGCGACTTGCAAAAAATCAAGAAAGTTCGAAGGAGACCAGAACATCGAAGACAAAGAAAGAAAAGATGACTCAACAGAGGAAGGAAATTGTTGAAATACAAGAACATCGAGGATGGTGTTATTGTTAAGGGGGAAAGGATGTAATACGTCTCGTGTATGCCCTAAGATTTTGTAAATGTTAATGTTTATTGTACTGGTTTTCTGGTGAGGAGCTGAAGGCCAAGGCCCCACCAATAAAACCTAGTGAGTTAGGGGATTTAAATTCCCTAAATTTGTAGATTGAGGAGAACAAAAAAACATAGGTGCAATTTAAAAATGGCTAGAAACTAATCCACTAGGGGGTAAGTTGAATTGACATTTGAAACCTTGGGAACTTGAAGAAGAATAGTGATTCCCTTTATGACCTAAGTACTTAGATGTTATCATAGGCTGAAGTAAGTTTTGAATAGGTTGACTACTAGGTTGAATAGTGGGTCTATATGATCCACTTTTGGCATCTAGTGCCAAGGAGACATCCTTAGAAGTTTCAATAAGAAGCTTAAAAATTTCTCTTAGAAGTAATTACGGTAAATAACATTTCTCCTTAAAGAATTTTATATAAGAGGAATTGTCCTCACAAAAGTTCGAAGAAAGTATTTTAATACGTGAAGTAAAGAGACATACAATATACAAAAGTGTGTGTGTATATATAGGATCCTTGATATAAACTAATGAAGGAAAATAATTATTAAATACCTATCTAAAAGGTATATATATATTATAGGTGCATATATATTCACTTAGGATTCTTTATACAAACTAGGGAGTGGAATAAATTACCTAAGTTAAGAGAAATTCCTTTTCCTATGACAAATTTCAAAGGAGAGTTACGGGTGACCTAAATGCACCACCAAAACAAGTTTATTATCATAATTACTACATATTTCTTCCTCAAAAAACTTGTAAAAAGGAAAAAGGGGTAAATCCTGATATTAAAATAAAAATGAAACAAAAAACCAAAAATAATTTTAGTGGCTAGGCTCATCATCCCACCCTTGGAAAATAGGCAATATACCTCCCTTAATCAATGGCAGTTTTCGTGCAGTCATGGCTAATTTTGTGGATGCTAGTTCACTTGCCAAGAAACGTGAGATGAATTACTGCGCTGTTATCATGGTTGTCGGTTTTGCATGTATCTCTATATTTTCATGTGGTTATTTATAGGGGGGCTTCCCATATCAAAGGGGGCGTTTTGGGGAAGAACAGTGGAATCTTAAGCGATCTCGCTACCATTGTGGCTCAGAGTGCGACCTGGCCATTTGGTGGTCGAATTTCCCTTACGTGCCACTGTTCCTTTTGTTGATCAATGGGTTCAGATCAATGTAATGGAATTAACCCTTATACATGCCAGTGTTTAGATTAAGGACTCCAAAAATTGCTGCATTTTACAAAGGATTCCCATGACCAGAGTAAGACCGAGATCATTTTTCTATGCCTTCGTAATATATAGATCGAGAATCTCCAGGTTTGCCTTTGGATTTTCATTGCTTTAAACCATAGATACAATTTATTACATGACGGTGTATTAGATTTTTTATAGATCGAGCATCTCTAGTGTTTTGAATTTGGGTTGTTCATTGCATTAAAAGCCATAGGCGCGATTTGACTTATACCAAACTTTATATCAGGTTGAGTATGAATCTAGCTATTCCATACTTGCCTACTGAGTTTTTCATTACATATCTTGATAAACCTTAGATGTGTTTTAGAGTTTTACTGATTGTACATTTTACCTTGGAAATCGTCCCTGGATGATTTTAAGGGTTATGATTATGGATGGATTCCGACGAGGAAGATGAAAGGCGTAGTGTGCAAGCCTGGGATAATGGATAAACCAAACATTCTTGCATATGATCTGCATTTAGGTATGGATTTGAAATATATCTTTGATCCAAACTGAAGTTTGACATTAAACATATTGTTTGGATGTGCTTGGTTTATAAGGTTAATTAGAATTGAATACGATTTGAATTGAAGCATGTATATAAATACATGATTGCATATAAAATTTTTATGAGGGAAATTTCCAACAGAGAGCCTACATCAATTTTCCACCATAAATTATAAGGAGGACATATTTTTTTAAATATACCTCTTGAGTTGTTAAATTGACAGAATGGTTGTAGAATCTTTATGAGTTGGGTGGTCAACATTACAATATTAAATCTGAATTTTGGATGAACACACCTTGTTGAATGATCAGTGAAAATGTTACAAAAATAGTTTTATCGAGCATTGCATGAACAACCTGTGCCTCATTGTTTAATGAAAAGACGTCTTGTAAATAGAATGATTTTTCCAAAGCATGGATTTTTCCAAAGCATGGGACAAACTTACCTTGCTGAATTGTAAATGAAAATAATTTAAAAAAAAGGGGTTTCCTGAGTATTAGATGAACATCCCTTGGATGATTGACAAAGGAAGACGTCTTGGAAATAAAAATGATTTTTCCTAAGTGATGTATGGATAGATGAACAATGGTTTTCCTAAATGATAGCTAAAAATGATTTTACTAGAGACTGTGTATCTTCCTTGGGGAAAGAATGACCCATGTCTGTTCTAAATGAGTGTGTCTTTAACTATGTCTAAATAAATAAATAAACATAAATGCTAGTAGTTTGGGAAAGTGACCCTTATCCAATTGAAAATATTTTGCTTGTAATGATAATTAAGTTTTAACTCTTAAATTTTAGGGATGGGAGTTTCCCATGTCAAATCCAATTAAATGTAGTTCTTAAGTCAAATCTTATATGGAAGGTTTAACTCATTCTTAAACTTTAAATAAAGTTTAAATGGACAAATTTTAGGCATTGGAAGAAATTAAGTATGTATTTTGAATTATATATGGAATAGGTATAAACATTCATACATACGTAAAACCATCCCATCCTTGATGTAACTTAATGGTATAAAATTAACTTGGGTGAAGGTGTTCACTAGACTTGAGTAAGGATACTTCCTTATGGTTCAAAGAGTGAGTTATATTTAATGAAAAACCATTTCATAGTACATACATGGATATATTTATGTATCTATGGGGAATTACTAGTGTGTTAATGGTTTTGAGAACACACTGAGTTTGTGTGATTTGTGTTATAGGTTAAGTACTTAACAAGCAAAGACATCACATACTTAACAAGCAAAGACACTATCCTAGCCCTCAATAGGGTAGTGATTGCACGAATAATAAAAAGAAGAATAAGTAAAGGGAGGTCTATCCTGGCTACAAATAATATTTCCTTGTTATGTTGCTGAAAAACATTGGTGATTGATCCATCTAGATTCAATGAATTACTTAACCAAGAACCCCTAGTTGTGTTAGTAAATAGTTTAGAGATACTCTCAGTGAGAGAGTCTATGAAGACAACAAAAATAAAGTATGGCAACAATAATGTTACAGATTGTAAAATTTTAATGAAATAAATGTCACATGATGTGACAGTTTTGTGGGCGTAACCCATCGATTGGGTGAACCACGTACATTGGTGTCTCTCTTGTTTCTATGTCTATTTGTTTCATAGTCCTTGTATTGTTTTGTGTACTTATCATTTTATTCTGCAACCTTGTGAGTTGATTAAATATTTTAGAAATGATAATGAGGGAAAGTCATTAGTGTCATAAATATTTCTTGTCCGCATACTACCATTGTTTTAATCCACTATGAATATTTACACATCTAAATTATTCTCGATTGAACATTTCTTGTGGTTATGGATTTACATGTCTAAAATATTGTTGATTGAATATTTCAAAGATATGATATTTATATGAAGGAAAATGTACAAAATGATAGTCGAAGTTGCATATAAGCATTCTCTTGATGTATTTTGATCTTGCATGCTATTAATGTGTGTTTATCTTATGTTATCTGGATGTCCTCTTTATGTACTTCATTCTCACAATAATGATGATGTAAATAGTGGTGTGATTTCATATGAGTATTTTAATACCTAATACATTGTGCAAAGAATGCTTAATCAATAACTCCAGGTTGATTTCGAGACACTTGACTTATGATGTATCAAAGATAGCAAGCTTCTTCATAATGAGCAACATTGAAAGGTGATTGATCTATAATGTGATTTAGTTTCTTATAATTCCACCCACAAGTCTTAAGGATATTTTATGAAAGAATTTTTACATTTGTTGTATCGAAGTTATAAGTGGCCTTCGGAAAGAAAACTTATACATGAACTATTTTTTTTTCTTGGGGAGGGGGGGAGGGGTTGTTACACTTCTAAATACAAACAATATGAGTTTGAAGTATTTATTTAATCAACCGGATCTGAATGCAAGGCAAGCCAGATGGTTGTTTTTCCTCAATGAGTACCATTTAGAGCTTAAGCATATTAAGGGCAAGGAGAACAAGGTAGATGATGCTTTGAGTTGACAAACTCAAATTGTTTATGAGGTAACTTTGAGTTAAACTAATTTATATTTTCATGAGAATATTAGTGAAGCCAATAGAGTTGACCCCTTCTATGTAGATATCCTCAAGAAAATCTAGGAGGATAGGTTGTTTCAACAACAAAAAGAATACAAGGTCGACGAATCCAGACTGCTATGGTCCAAGGATCACTTGTATGTTCCAAATAGAAGGGACCTTTGGTCTAGCATCCTCACAGAATTTATCAGAAACCCTACTCGGGGTACCCGGGATATCAAAAGATGATATATGTTGTCAAGAGACACTTTTTTTGGCCTAAGTTAAAGGCTGGCATTGCAATGTTTATTGTGAAATGTCAGGAGTGCTATCTAGTCAAGGTTGAGCATCAGCATCCTGCAGGGTTTTGGCAGCCATTAACCATTCCGAAATGGAAGTGGGAGGTTATTAGTATGGAATTTATCACCGATTTACCGAAAAGTAAGAAGAAAAATTATTCTATTTTTGTGGTCATCGACAAGTTGTCGAAGGTAGCACACTTCATTCCTGTGAAGCCATCCTATAAGGCCGTGAACATTGATGATATATTTTTGAAAGAGATATTTAGATTACATGGGATACCCAAGGTAATTATCTGGGATCGAGATGTTAAGTTCATGGGAAAATTTTGTAGATCTTCATTCTCCAGCTTGAGACGTGGTTGAACTTCAGTATTGCATATCACTCACAAAAAAACGGGTAGACTGAAAGAGTAAACCAAATTGTCGAGGACATGTTTTGAAAGTATGTCATGAACAATCCCATGAAGTGGGAGGATTAATTGCATCTCACAGAGTTTGCATATAACAATTGTTATCAAGCTTTCACCAACATGAGTCCCTTTGAGGTACTCTATGTATGGAAGTATAGGACATCAGTTACTTGGGATAGCCTAGTGGATCGACTCATGTTAGGGCCTAATTTGTTGATGGACTTCAAAATTTTGGTTACTAAGGTCCAGTTGAACCTTAAGGAAGCACCAGACCACTAGAAATGTTACGCAGATCGAAAAAGAAAGGATAAGGACTTTCAAATAGGTGATCATGTTTATTTGAAAGTAAAATCCAAAGGAATCTCATTGAGCTTGGGTAGGTGCAGTTAGTTAGCACTTAGATTTTGCAGACCTTTTGAAATACTGGCCAAGAAAGGGCCAGTGGCTTATGAGCTAGAATTTCCCATGCATGTAAGAGTCCACAATGTTTTCCATTCATCTTTGTTAAATAAATATGTTTATGATACTAAACATGTTTTTTATTGGTCCCTATTATAGGTGGAACCTGATGGAGAGTTTTCCCCTGATCCTACGCATATATTGGACAAATGAGAAGTCTAGATTCGGAAGTGCACCATGGTCCAATTGAAAGTGCAGTGAAATCACTTTGAGGCTGACGAAGCTACTTAGGAGGACGAGGCCACCATGAGAAAGGCTTACCCCTCCTTGTTTCATGATATCGTTCTGAGTCCCTAAAACGCCAGGGACGGTGTTGTTCTAAGCGGGGAGGGATGTAATATCCTGAATTTTGGACCTAACACTTATAGGCATTGTGCTTATTGATTATTATGAATATTTTGATGTTTTATTTTATATTGGGCCAAATTCCCCACTGTATATGAACATGATGATTTGTTTTATATATTGGGCATAAGACAATTATTGATGATATATGCATATGCTTATTTATGTTGGGTTTGGACCCTGAAGCACATGATTGATGAGATGTTTTGTGTTGAGCAAGGAGCTCTGGAACACTTGAGTGATTGATGAATTGTGTTGAGCGATAATATCTGGAGCACATGAGTACTTAACTTTGTGTTGAGAAAGAAGCTCTAGAACACATGAAAAGATAATTGGATGTGTTGGTCATAAGTCCTGGAATCCTTCCATGTTGATGTTGAGCATAATATCTGGAGCATCGGATCCTCGGCCATTGTGTCCTTAGGTGTATTGTACAAATAGATCCTAGCATTTAGTGTTGAGTGAAAGATCTAGAATTGCACTATGTTTGTAACTCCTTGCTATAGGCATTGAGTATGGGATCTAGTAAGAAATAGAGGTTACTAAAAAGAATTTAATAACTTCCGAGTGAAAACGACTCGAGAAAAATATTGATCTCATTATACTTATTTATAAGTGATTAAATGAAATTTTGAATTTCTGTATTCTCATCAGAGTACTGAAGGGCTATCACATTATATGAGGGAAATCCAACATGCAAGGATGTTTAGAGTTTCCTAGCCTAGTATACCTAAGCCACCTATCTACTTGACCTTAATGAAGAAGTGTCATTAAATCTAGGGATCATGGTACATGATGCCCAAAGACAAATGTTAACAAGTGTTATAATACCATGTATTTCATACATAGTATGTATAAAGAATTAATTATGATTAAATATATAATTAAAAAAATTAAGAAAGAAGAGAATCTCCATCAATTATTATTTATTATTAAAGGATTAATAAATAGTATAATACCTATGAAAGTTTAACTAGGAACTAGTTAAAAGTTCCTAAGTTAAGTATTGAAAATTACCCCAGTAATCAAAAAGTGTAAAATAAAGAAATCAAGGATTTCTTAATTTAACTTTCTCTTTGACTGAAAAGTCTATCTATAAAGACTCAAGCCAAGCAAAGCCTTGGGGGTTCTTATTTTTTCTTTGGAGAATTATTATTTTGTTTGTTTTTGCTCTCCAGTGTTTTTTTGGAGAACTTTCTCTTGTAAGGAAAAGAGGATTGATTCAGAATAGAATACCAATTAGGAAACCCTACGGCTCTAAGCTACTTGCATGTTGGAGTCCAACTCGGGGGGAACCGGATTAAAACTAGGAATGGTTCCAGGTCATAGTTGGGAGGAACATGGTAGTTACCAAGTGATTTGATCATCAAAATCAAAGGTGAGATCTGTCTTAAATTTTTAATGCTGGTTATTTAAAAAGTCTGCAGGTTTAGCCATTAAAGGAGCTTCAAGAAGAAAAATTAGAGGTATGAGCTCTTAGTATGTCAAGTTCATTTCAAATGTAAATGATGGCTACTTTATATAAATTCTCTTTATATATTTTTAACCCTAGAAATGATGGTTCTGTCCATATCTCCTAGGGTTACATTTCCTAAATTTTAACCCTAGACTATCCATGCTATCTTCTAGATTAATTGATGGATATGTTAGATGAATGTTTTCAATGAATCTACTAACCCTATGTATTAGATTATCTAGTTAAATTCTGCTATAGTTTGTATTTATTATTTACTCCCTTGGGTTGTAAATGATTATCATAGGTTGTATATAGCTAGGGTTGCATCTCTAAATTTGTTTCTGTATTCATTCAATATTTATAAATTATTACCGTAAACTAGGTAAATCGAGACCTGCTATTTATTGCTCACCTATTATTTATAACTCTACTAACATATTACATTTGTTAGTAGCTACATGTTCATATTTTGGGTAGATTTAATCATAGGATCAATATTAAAGAAATAAATATACTAATTGGATACCTTAGGGTATTACTTACAAACAAAACTACTTTATAGATAAATATATTTACAAATAAGGTTATTACGTATAAACATTTATGAAAACTATCTATACATAACCATAAACAAAATTAAATAACTCATCTAAGACCTTTGAAGGTCTGCCATAATAAGAATATACTAGTATTGAAACTTTGTATTTAAATTATCAGTATCGAAACTAATTAGATGAACGAAGCATCGTGACAATCCATGTGGTCCTTTACAAATCTTCGTTCATAATTCATACAAAAGAATCCACAGTTTTATCCATTTTCCATCTATACATAATCATAAAAAAAATTACATAACTCATCAAATACCACCATAACCAAATTAAAATAATGCATCTTATATAGTAATCTTATCATATTAAAATAACATCGAAATCATATTATGAATCCATGTATTGCAAACAGGAACAAGAATCAAATCATGTGGGCATGCAAGCCCAGTTTGATTTTATTCATTAAAATACCATTCATTACATTACATTAAAACCATGCTTTCCAACAGAGGTTGCGACATTGATTCCCAAGGATGTCTAGACCCAAGGAAAGGCCTTAATAAAAAACCATAATTATTGTATGTACAAAAAAACCAAATCCTACAACCATTATTACATAGGCCACGCTATACATTAAATCGTATGCAGGTTGTGGTTTATAAAACATCTGATACAATATAAATAACAAATGCAAACATTGACATTGAGGTCCTAAGACCCTAATCCAATCACAGACTCGACCAAGTTTTAATTTAATACACAGTCCTACCAAATTAACCCTACACTATGCTATCGCAGCACTGTGGGAAAGGATCATGCCATCCATGGCATGGCCTCTACCCATGATGTCCGTATGTTTACAATACAAGCTAAGTAATGTTGTTACACACAAAACCTTTCAAGCCGAGGAATTTTCACATAAATCCACCCTAACAATAGTTTAATGCAGCAAAATCGTGCTATGCATATCATAAGATAAAAACCATGGTAAATCAAATAATAAAAACAGTATGCATCCATTTACACAGATCTCACCAAGTAAAATACACAGTCATCATATTAAAGACCATAAACAAGTTTACCCATGCATGCTAATGGGATAATGCACCATTGCAAGCAATGGTGCAGCCCATGGCTAAAAGGCCCCAACTAAAACACGATTTGCATAAATAAAGACCAAATGTGCTAGAATCCCAAACATTCCTCTCTTCGCTGCTAACATCCCAAGTAATTTTACAAACCCAAAATTTATACACAGAACCAGAGAGAGTGCAAGTTCACTCCAAGGATGAAGCCATTAAGACATTGCTGAAATACAACTCTGTAATCATATGCCTGAAGGTGAATCTTAAAAACCCCACATCAAAAAAGCATAAAACCCCAACCAAGTAACAAATCTATGTGCAGTGTGCCCAAGAGGATCGAGAGGTAGAAAGTAGAAACTTGCTCACAGGCTTACCATAGCCATGATTGCAAATGTTTTGAGCCCACAGAGTTAAATCCATGTTGCTCCTCATTCTTGTCTGGCACCTCCAAAACAAAATAAAAAATGGGGATGAGAAGTATGGCCATGCTCAAAAACATTAAACCAAACAACGTACAGGCATATAAACCCAATGAAGCATACCTCATAACGTGGAGGTTACCTCCATGGTCTTCGCCATGTGCAAAGCCAAAGTGAAAAAACCCCAATTGAAAAACACAATGCACAACCATTGTGAGCCAAGCCTAAGGAAAGGTTGTCATGCTTTTCCAAGGACATTAAATGCACCAGCTGGTGGCCATTAACATAACACTAAACCCACTCTCCATAGTTTAAATGTCGTTGCATTTGTGACCTCCAACACATAGCATAAACCCTATTGACATATGGTATAACCATATGTTATAGTTTCGCCACCCTAGTTCCTATAAGCATATAAACAATACAATGTTACAATCAAAGCTTAATGTATTACATTAATAAGGTTTCAAGCATATAGTCTATGTATGGCCTGCGTTGGCCTTAAGTCAAATATGAGAGTTATGTATTTTAATATAAGGTATGTACCATAGGTTTAAAACCTATTAACATATAAACCCTAGGCTTTAAGAAAAAACATTAATACAATACAATTAAGCCATAAGCCTTTGTTTAGTGAACATGGCATATGGAATATGCCATGTTAATTACTTTAACCCTTATAAATCAATGGCTTGGTTTTAAAGGCCACATACTTAACCTGCAAAATATAAAACATAAGAAGTATTAATAATTATTATTAGACTAAAACATAAACCATAATTAATGCCAAAATAATGAAATAAAGAGTTAAAAGACCCAAAGTAAGTATAAGTACTGAACAAGAACTTTAGCAATAATAGTTAAATTGACAAGAATAGTAATTATACCTATTATAATTCGGAGTCAATAAAATAACCAAATTCAACAAAGAGTATGATCTTTAAGGTCACAACTTTTCGTACGCTTTGAACAAGTTTCCGTCGCAAGCATGAACTGCATGTAAATAGGGAAGGTGCCTTAGTTCAGAGAACTAAGTAAGCCTGTGTAACAAAGTAATACTTTACCTCTCAAATCGTCATGGCAGAACATGTCCTACCACTCCACCCACTTTGTTTCCACAAACAAATTTAAGTTAGGACTCCATAATTTAACAAGTGCGACAATGTAGAAAGGACGAAGCACATAAATCCAATGACCACACATAAGCGACAAAAGTGTAAACATAATACTATGTTGTAAACAACAGTACATCATAAGTAAAATACATTGGAAATAATGACCGAAATGTAAACAACAAAATGTAAGAACAACTTATGACTAAACATAGGTGCATAAAGTGTATGATAGAGTTTTGTAAGTAAATAATGTTTCATCTAGGTATTTTTTACCAGCCTATAAAAATAAAAAATTTCATTACATCTTGCATTTCAAGTTTGGGTCATGAGGGTGAAGTAAGCCTATCCTAATATTTTGCGGATACACTAACTTCCCCTGTTAAAAAATTGACATAGTCGAAATAACCCCAATTAATACATGTAAATCTTAAATAAATCAACTGCAGAGGAAGCTTACTTTACTCAGATGCATAAAGGGCCAAGGGTTAGCTCCTTCTATATATCCCTTCTTCATGTCCTTACACAACAAGATAATGATGATGTTAATTATGGTTCAAGCTTAGAAAAACCTTAAAATTTTTGAAATTGCAGAGTAAAGAAGAAAATATTTTCTTCCTTTCCTATTTTTAAATCTTGGAGGTTGCAAAGCCTCTGCTAGAAATCGAAAGAAGCTGAATGGATTACATTCTTAACATCAGGACGAGCCAAGAAAGGCCAAGGTTGTAATAATGGCCACATTCTGTCATTAATCCACTGATAAAACCTCCAAACAAACTCAATATTACAGACCCGTAACTAAACTTATTTTAACAGACCAAGAAGGGAAAGATGGAGGGAAAGACTGGTGTAGCGCAACCATGGAGAAGCTGAGATTCATTGGGACAAAATAAGATATAGTAAATTAATGTATCCAAATCCCTCACAATAGTTTAATGCCACATTAAAACCATATGAAAAACCTTAAACCTTATCAGTGACAAGTGGATGGTTGAGATCCATCTTCTGCCTCAACGCGTTCATTTAAGCCATGCCATTACATGTGCCTGGTTTCATTGTCAACTTGTAGCCATGGCTATGAAATTAAAAAAAATTAATACAATTCATATCATTGTTGTCCAACACTCATATCCCCTCCAACTTTCATATATCAAACTTTATAATATAAGCTATCACCCCCATGGTCGGTAAATCTCATGGGATAGGAGTTTAAACCATATTTTAAGTCTTGATACAAGCTTACAACATCGTTAAACAAAAATACCATCAAGTTATTTAAAAGAAAGATATAACCACCTTTTCCAAAGAATCTCACATGAGGGGTGGGCTTAACATAAGCATTCACAAATAAATGTTATTTTAATAAATGTAGTTGGAACTAAGCCTTATGTTTAGGCTTATGTCCTAAGTAACTTTAAACCTTTACAATAATAAGCTCAACAATTTAAGGCATCACCTTGGCGAGGCTGCGAACAAGTCACCGCTATAAATGAAGACAACAAAAGACACTCTCTATCGTCAAAACATAACAAGTCTAGTTAAAATGTGTCTTTGAAATCAAATTAAATGTACGCCATGAAAAAAATGAATGAACTAAAACCATTAGATTCATGTTACGACAAGAATGAATACTATATCGTAAATAATGTTTTTAATGTATGGAAATTAGGGGTCTGTGAAATAATGGTATCAGAGCATGGTTATAACACTTGGCTTGAACAAGCACAACACTCAAATTGATGGCAATAGGAAACCAATTTTATTTGTTATGGTTTGAATCTCTTGCAAACAAAAAGAGAAAAATAACCTTGTTTTGCAGGAAACATTGCACATGTGGGAATGTCTGCTAAAGAAGAATCACGTCCAAAGGATCGAGTAAACAATGAAGAAGGTAACATTAAAGACGGTGAAATATGAGTAAATTTAAATGAAAGTAGGAATAATAACCCATCTGAACTCTAACAAACAATAAAAGAGTTAAGGGAAGAACTAAAATGAGTCAAATAAGATAACAAACATATATTAAAAGTAGAGGAAGAGTTAAATAATATTTTTTTGTCTAGACTGCACAATAATGAAAAAGAGAAAAATACAGAACCCAAACTTAACATGCCAATAAATACACCTTATAAACATAAGGTAAGAAAACTGAATTTTTTTAAATATGAGACTAAATCTTCAAATGAAGAATCAACTAAACATAATACTAAAAAATATAAGGATTCTAATGAAAGTTGTGATAGTAACCAGAATAAAAAGAAATATAAATTGTATGAAAAACATTTTGGTGAATTCAAAAAGATCAAACCTCCTATGTTTAACGTAGAAATAAAAAAAGAAGAAGAAGTAGAAGCTTGGTTATCTTGAATTACAAAGTATTTCCATATTTATAACTATTCTGACAAACTGAAAAGAAAACATGGCAATCTATGACTTAACACAAAAAGTTGATATCTGGTGGCAAGACATAAAGAAAGTAAAAAGAATAAAATAACGTTATGTGATGTTCATAATTTCTAAGAAATATTTCAAAGGAAAACATTTATTAGAATGGTATTACGAAGAAAAAGATAAATATTTCTACGAATTAAGATTAGGTGCCATGACCATGAATAAACTTTGCAACAAATTATTGAGTTTATTAAGTTATGTGCCTTATATCATTGATGAGAAACCAAAAATACAGTGTTTCTCAGTTCTTTACCTCTTATGTTCAAAGAGAGAATCGAATATAATAATTTGAAAAATCTAGAAGAGGCAATGAGAAACAAAAACTTCTACTATGATCAAAATAAAAACAAACGAAAGAACATACCTAACTAGAAAAATAAAAGGCGTTACAATTTTTAACTGAAAAAGAAAGGAACTAAGCTTTATAAGAACACTAGGAATAACTATCGGGGATACCAAGGTAATAATTATAAAAAATTTAAATAAAATAATTCTGCAACAACAAAGGAAAGGGAAACACCCACTACCTTTCATAAAAATACTGCACAAATGGAATGAATAAAATGATAGGAATGTAGTCAACTGCATTACTTTAAATATTTCCCCATAAGAAATAATTTTTTTAATAATTCCCATTCAATTCAAGAAGCTACTACAATTGGGGATATAGCAAGAAGCATGCCAAGAATCAGTGCAGCATTGGAAAACCGACAAGTAGATCATCAAACATGTATGGTTGAAATCGAAGGTATGATAAAAGACAAACCCGTTTCTATATTAATTGATCCCGGTGCAAATCTAAGTTATGTATCACCTATAATTGTAGAACTATATAAGTTACAACAAGATAAGTTTGGAAAATATTGGTTAGTACAACTTGCTACATGCATAAACCAAAACTTCACTAGTTTCATGAAATTTTGTGAATTTATTATGAATGACTTAAAACAACATGTTGATTTAAATATTTTACCTTTAGGGTCTTATTATTTACTAATAGGAATGGACTGGTTAGAGAAACAAATATTTATTTTAAACTCCTATGAGAAATCATTATCATGCTTGGATGATAAAGGTAATACGATTATTGTAAAAATAGTTACTAGGAAGGTTTCCATAAGAGAATTATATGCCTTACAAATGAAAAAGTGTCTTCCTAAGGGATGCAATTTTTTTGCAGTTTACATAATGGACGATAAAGATTAAAACAATCAACTAAAAATAGAAGATATACCAATCTTAAAATATTTTAAAGACATATTTTTGGAAAAGATTCATGGACTACCTCCAAAAAGGGATATATATTTTTCAATCGATTTAGTACTCGGGGAGGTACCAGCATGAAAGGATCCTTATCGAATGAATATAGTAGAGATTACTGGAAACAAATCAAAAATACATGAACTAATCTATAAAAAATACATTTGACCTAGTGTTTCCCCTTGGGGAGCACCGTTTTTATTTGTAAAGAAAAATGATGGAACTCTAAGATTGTGTATAGATTATGAGTTAAACAAAATGAAAATTCAAAATATATATCATTTTCCTCGGATTGACAGTCTATTCAATTAGTTTCGAGGGGAAGCAATGTTTTCAAATATAGATTTAAGATCCTAATACCATCAAGTACAGATTAAGGATGAAGACATCTTTAAAATTGTTTTTAGAATGAGATATAGTAATTATGAGTTTTTCATATTGCCCTTTGGGTTAACAAATGCCCCAACATATTTTGTGTGTTTAATGAATAGTATATTAATTAAATACTTAGATAAATTTGTAGTCGTATTTATCGATGACATATTAATCTACACTAAAAATAAACAAGAGCACAAAAAACACTTAAAAATAATCTTACAAGTGTTAAGGGAACAACAACTATTTTGCTAAATTTAGTAAGTGTGACTTCTTTAAAGACAAGATTCAGTATCTAAGACACGTGGTGTCTAAGGATGTGATATCAGTTGATTCTAATAATATTAACACTATCACTGAATGACATGTTCCAAATAATGTAACCGATATAAGATCATTCATGGGGATTACTTGCTACTACAAAAAATATATTGAAGGATTTTTTAAAATAGAATACCCTATAACTTCATTACAAAAGAAAGATAAGAAAATTGATTGGAATAAAAATTGTAGTGAAAGTCATAATAAATTAAAACACTAGATAGCCACAACCCCTATTTTAAAAATTGTCGATCCTTTTAAAGATTTTGTTATATGTACTGACGCATGAAAATAAGGTCTAGGTGGAGTACTAATTCAAGAAAACTATGTCGTAGCTTGTGAGTCTAGGAAACTCAAGGAACACTAGAATAATTATGCCACTCATGATATAGAACTAAGCTGTTATTATTCATGCACTAAAAATGTGGTGACAATATCTCATTGGAAGAATATTCTTATTAATGTCTGATAATATGAGTCTAAGATATGTATTTGATCAACAAAATATGAATGCTAGACAAGCTAGGTGGCTATAATTTCTAAGAAAATATGATTTTGAAATAAAACATATAAAATGAAAAGAGAATAAGGTTGCAGATTGCTTAAGTCGTCATGAAAACTTGTTGTATGTAAGAAACAACTATGAAACTGATTTAGAACATTAAATTTTAAATGCAGAAAAATTTGACAAAGAGTATAAAAAAATTAAAAGAAAAGACCGCAGAAAATCAAATGAATGGAGTAAAAATAGATCTTAGTTTTAATAGAAGAGGGTTATTGCTACAAAAAGGTAGATTATCTACCAAATTCAATGAATATTAAATTAATTAGCATAGATGAATTACATAAAAAAATTTATTCAGGACATTCTAGATATCAGAAAATGATTACCATGAAAAGAAAGGATTTCTTTTGGCCTAATATGGAAAAGGAAGTAGTAGAATATTTAGCACGATGCATGGAATGTCAACAGGTGAAATTTGAACACCAACATCTAGCAAGATTATTATAGAGATTACCTATTCTCAAATGGAAATGGAAAATTATCAGCATTGATTTCATAAATGTGTTTCCTAAGGAAGTTACACAGCACGACTCAATCATGGTCGTAGTGAATAAACTAAGGAAATTCACTTTATTTGGTCAATTCTACTTATAAAGATTCTAACATTGTTGATATATTCATGAAATAAATTTTTAAGTTACACGGTGTACCTAAGGTAGTCATCTTAGACAGAGATGCAAAAATTACAAGAAATTTTTGGAAATATTTAACTAAAGGATAAGGCACACAACTAAATTTTAGCACTGAATATCATCCACACATCGATGGAAAAACCTGAAAGAGTAAATCAGATTTTAGAAGACATACTTAGAATGGATGTAATGGATAAACCAAGTAAGTGGGAAGATTACTTGCATTTAGTAGGATTTGTTTATAACAAGCACTTCCAAGTTTTAACTAGATTAAGTCCATTTAAGATTCAGTATGGCTGAAAGTGTATTAATCCAATATCTTGGAGCAGTGCTATCAATAGATTAATGTTAGGACCTATTTATTATTAGATCTGGAACTAATAGTGAAACAGGTACAACATAACTTGAAGGTTTCCCAAGATAGGAAAAATATTTATGCCTACTTAAACATAACTCCACGAGAGTTTTAGAAAAACACCCCAAGATTAGGGATATTCAAAATTGGTGCCCAGGTATTGTGGACCATTTAAAATTTTGACAAATATTGGACTAGTGGCATACTGGCTAACATTGTCCCCTACAATAAAAGTACATAACGTTTCTCATGTTTTCATTTTAAAGAAATATGTCTATGATGCTACTCATGTTATTGACTGGAATTTTATACAAGTGGAACCCAAATGAGAGTTTCAAGTGGAACCAAAACGTATTCTCGACAGGAGTTAACTTTTACTCTGGAATTGTACCATCAGAAAAAATCAAGGTGTAATTGAAGAACCTTAGTCGAAAGGAATCTACTTGGGAAATGGAAAGTAATATGTAGGAGGCATATCTAGCTCCATTTCATGATGAAATAACAGAGGAACAAGACAAATGAATAATAACACCAAGGATGATTTTGTCCTTTAAGGGGAGGTGTAGGTAATACACCAAAATATTATTAATTATTGATCATTTGGGATATTTATTTGTTTTATATATTTTGACAATAAAGTCAAAACGAATGTAATGGTTTTTTATTATTATTGAATAATTAAAAATACTGAGAGGAAATAAAACTGAATTAGTTGTTGAAAGAATGTTTGCTGACCCACAAGGGGAAATGAAAGACAGTGAAAGATGTTGAGTGAAAACTTAAGTGACACAGAAGGCATCTTCCTCAAAATTAGCTCAAGACTCAGTGTGGAGTGATAAAGAGCAGGAGGCTCATAAATGACCAAGTCCTAGGAAAAATACTATAAAATAGTATGTCCATCGAATAAGTAAGAGGATGGGGGTGGATGGGGAATTAGTATATTGATGCAAAGAGATGGTACATTGATCGAAATTTTTCCTTGTGTCTTAACAAATAGGCTCAGGGGTTCTTGATCAAGTAAGACATGGATTCTTTAGGATTTGATTGGGAGGAAAGACACATTCAGTTATGTTTTCCTAACTAGTGGTGACAAGTTCCTTACTAAATTTATTAATTGTTTAGTATTGCTAATTACAGTATGAGCGTAGATTTGAATTCTAAATGCGTTATAAACTTAGATTTATATTATGCATCTATTACTAATATTTTTATTTCTTTCAATAATATGTTTTTCATATAAGTTGTTAGTTGTTAATAAGTCATGTACAAAGTGTGGAAAAATCATAGATCTCTCATTTATTTTCCTATGATAAGCTAGATTCTACAAATCAAACTCTTTAAATGTATACTCTCTGGTTTATCAATAAGAGCCAAGAGATTCTTCCAAGAGAAATTTTCTATCTAAATAGATATAGATAACTTCACTCTCTCTCTCTCTCTCTCTCTCTCTCTCTCTTGTATATATATATATATATATATATATATATATATATATATCAAAACTACTAAACAAAACCAGGTAAGTGTAAAACGATGACAATCCTCGAGGAGTCGAAGGCTTCTACATAGAGTATATCTCTGTTTAAAAACAATATGCATATATTTTATTAAACCTATTCTCTATTTTGGGTATTCATACCGAGTTTAGGATAAATATTAACATATTAAAAAATAAAAATAAATGAATGAAGGGATCACGGTCATTCAAACTACTATCAATCAAAGTGTTTAATTATCAAGTATAATCATCTACACCAACTAGCACCTTTGAGTTTTAATCTCAACAATAATTAAATTTAGCTAAATGCAGAGCAATGTCAATTATCAAATCAGTATCATGTATGAAAATCAAAATACATAGTAATATCTAAAATCAAGAAATCACCTACAAGTTTTGATAACATAAAAAAATACAAGTGTATAGTGTTTGTTTTTGGGCATCCATACCCAAAAATAGATCTTTATGGTTAAAGAATTAAATTAACAATAGAATCACAATATCTAAGTATAAGAAACAGTCATTTGATTAGAGATCCGATCTTCCAAATAAAAATCACAATCAAATCGAATTAAGATCCATGCACCATGATCGTAGAGTCAAGTTATTTTCCCCAAAAATTGAATTTACAGATAAGATCTTAAACATTTAACAAAATTTTCCAAATTGTATAATATATTGTGGATGTAAATACAATATTTTGAATCCACAGACAAAGATTAAAATCACAAAGTTATTTCTCCATTCAAACAGAACAACTACTATCAAACGTATTCCGAGTGTGAGAGTCTGCGAAGCCCACTTTGTAAACCAATCCATATAAGTATAAACCCAATAAGGGTTATGACTAAAATAAAACTATCTTTGCGGGTGGCTATAAATCCCTATCTCTCCATAGAACCATGAACCAAAGAAAATGGGAAATCAACTAACCACGAGTGAAAACAGAGTCTTACATTGGGAGTAATGGATGATATAAGTGTACAGTCGATAAGCCATGTCACGCCAAGTGTTCACATGCACATGAAATATTGGAATTAGTATAACTATGGTAATCAAAATTTATTTAAATATTCTTCCTGGTTAACCCAGAGTGGGGTAAATTCCTCAACTCTATATAGAGAAGAAGGAAGCTTGAGAGGAGGTGACCTTATCATTATTCTCACCAGAATCATGCTTATTAACATGCATTAACATACAAACATTGTTAATATGCACTATAAATCATAACTCTTTGAAAGATAAAGAATTTACATAATTGCAATCTTTACCTTGCATTCCAAGTTTTGCGTGTTAGGGTGAAGTAAGATTATCCTAATATTTTGTGTATACCTTAACTTCACATGTCAACAAAATGGAAGAGTTAGAATGTAACATACCCGAAAGTGGTACGAGACTTTTCCTCCCAAATTATCTTTTTAAAATATATGATACCACTACTCTTACGGAAATTGAGTGACGAAATTAAAACATATTGAAATAAAATCAGCCATTCCTTTCACTCGTAGGATCCATACTTTAACAGATTAGGAAAAGGAACCTTTAAGTGACAACTCTAGATTTTAACCCTTATTAGATTATCTATCGCCTTATAAGTATTAACAAACAACTTTCCTTATACAATCTTCCTTTGGATTCAATTTATTCATAATAAATCCTTCTACCATCTACGACATCATTACCATGAGAACATAAGATAAATACATCAATATGTACATAAGATATAATCATCAAAGACACCAAATTGTAACATCCCTAAATGAACTAGAATGAGCTAGAATTGATTCTGTGAACTGTTTACTTTATAACAAGAAGATTTAGCTATACCAATTGTCCATTAAGCTCATTTTTATGTTACTTAACCATAAAACATTCTTAATGAATACCAAAGATAATAACTCACGTATATATTCTTATTTTCAATCAGACTACATAAAAGTATACTCAAGACACATAAATGTTTATGTTTATTTATATTCACCTTGAATTCATACGCCTATTCTTTCCCCTTTTTCTTGCAAGATGATTCAAACATTTTGTCAAACCTTCAACAATTCTCTACACACCCAATTAGGAGATTCTTTCCATTTATGAATTAGACAAAACAATGAATACAATGTATTGGTCTCATAACCGGCCTTGGAAAGAAACAACACTAAAGCACTATCAAACTCAACAGATCGATTTCCTTGCTGAAATCATTGCAAAAAAGGACAGAGTTTAAATAAATAAATAATATCAAACTCCAGATCGATTTCCTATCTAAAATCGTTGCACAAAAACAGAGTTAAATAAAGGAAATCTCAAATATTCCAGATCGATTCCTTGCTGAAATTGTTGCACAGAAAATAGAGTTAAATAAAGATAAATCTCAAATATTCTAGATCGATTCATTGTTGAAATCGTTGCATAGAAAACATAGTTAAATAAAGAGCAAATCTCAATCTTCCTTGCTGAAATCGTGCACAAAAAACAGAGTTTAAGTAAAGAGAAAATCTCAAATATTCGAGATCGATTCCTTGCTGAAATCGTGCACAAAAAACAAAGTTTAAGTGAAGAGCAAATCTCAAATCTTCCTTGCTGAAATCATGTAGAAAAAAAAGAGTTTAAGTAAAGAGAAAATCTAAAATATTCCAAATCGATTCCTTGCTGAAATCGTGCACAAAAAACAAATTTGAAGTAAAGTGCAAATCTCAAATATTCCTTGCTGAAATTGTGCACAAAAACAGAGTTGAAGTAAAGAGAAAATCTCAAATATTCCTTGCTGATATCATGCAACAAAAATGGAGTTGAAGTAAAGAGCAAATCTCAAATCTTCCTTGTTGATATCATGCACAAAAAATAGAGTTTAAGTAAGGAGCGAATCTCAATCTTCCTTGCTGAAATCGTGCACAAAAACAAAGTCCAAGTAAACAGAAAATCTCAAATCTTCCATGAGATTTAATATCAACAAAAAAAACATGATATAGTCCATCATTCTCAACATCAATGGTACGTAGCCAAAGAAAAGATATCAATAACAAAGTAAATACTAGAAAAGGTTTTGGAATTGTGATATAAGTCTATTTAAATGCTTCAGTTTTGTGCTGCTAGCGATCAATTCCACTGGTCTTTTCTAGAGAGTGACAAGATCTAATAGAATGTGGTGACACTATCAAGCACATTACAAATTAAAAAATTGTTGGGCTATCGGGCAGACCCAGGATTTATACCATTAACTTCACACCAACAAAAGACCCACAGTGTTGGCCCTTTCGGCAACAACCTGCGAACAGGTTGCAGTCTCACCTGAAACAGCTATGGGATGCTGCAGAATCAGGTTTTTGGAAGCAGAAGAGGGATATTACTGTACTTTTAGTGTTTAATAACTTATATTCATATAACACAGAGATTCAACATTCACATATATAACTTCGCAGCTAAATAAACAGACAGTGACTTGCGTAACCCTTTACTGGGAATTCACAGTGAAGTTATTAAGTTAGCAGTGATCTTATTTATTATATATACGTTTATCAATGCATGAAAAAACATAACAGAAACAACACAAAGAACCACAACACAAGATATAACGTGGTTCACCCCCAGTGTAGGGGCTACGTCCATAGAATTGTGTTTTATTCAACTCTTTACTAAAACCATATTTCTGATCTGTGCACTCAGCTGCAGATCCTTTCAAGTCCTTAAAGCCGTGCACACAGCTGTAGGCCTCTACGCACACAACTGCAGATTTCCTTAATCACCCAAAACTCTCTGTGCACACAGCTGTAGAGGTCGTCCACGCACATAGCTGAGACTTAACCTTCTTACAAAACAAGACTTAGCTTCACATCAATTCATGTTACATCAAAATCCTAGACTGACTTCTTTACAAGAGTGCTTATTTATAGTGCACTTATTAAAAAACCATGGGCTTAAACCATGGGCACCCCGAACCCTAAACCCTGGACTTAAACCATGGGTTTATTACAAAAGAAGGTTTTTACTCAACCCTGACACCCCTAAGACTATTTTGAGTCGTAACTCCGTGGAGTGACCCACCTTAAGGATCATTAGGGTACGCACCCCAACAGGCCCCTAAGACTCACCAGTGTCCCATCCTGGGACACTCAACTGCTTTTTTCGTGGTAGAATCTTGTTGGTGAAACATAGTGCGCTGCTTGCTGAAGCCATATATGCAGTTGTCGGCTACTTATTTCTTTCCTTTCTAATATTTATGCTGGTTAAGGCCTTCTGGATCTATCAGCGACCCCATCCTTCGATCTTCTTGCTGAACATTTGACCATCCACAACTTAGGGTCCCCAGAATTGTGTGTCAAGGTACATAAGACAAATAGCCGCCTCGGTTCTGCCAAACCAGGAGGATACATCTTGGGATGTTTCAGAGGATTCCTGTGAAGACCGGTGCTTTTCTCCATGCGGCTTAGAGCGCACTTCTGCCTTTCTTCCTTCCTCTTAGAGAAAACTTCTTCCTTTCCTTGTGCCTTGGTAGAACATGGTTGCACGGGTGGATTGCTCAGAAGGTTCAGCAGAGCTCTCTCCCTGACCAATCGTAATAACTCCTGGACTTCACGATCATTCGACCTAGTTCTAACTGAAAAAACTCAAAGAGATGCACAATGTAGGAGTCGCAGGCTGGTGTAGCATCTTATAGAATCTCTCAATAGAATATGTCATCATGGTGCATTAATGATGCTGAATCTGATGGCGTGGCGGAAATCCTATCCACACGGCACCAGATTTTCCCAAAATCTCATCATTGTAGGCAGTTAGGGCAGTTCTCATGCCGGCACCACTGAGTGTAGTTTGTCCCATCCATCACATTTTAGGCTACGACACACCTTTGATCTTCGACATAACCACTAACTTCAACTTTTCCTTGATAAGTACCTTCGACAGAATATGCACCTTCGACCCATCCTGACCTATACGGCAACCAAACTTCAACCTTTAGACTTTGACAGTCTTCAACACTTCGTAGCTTTGAGAACAGCTTCATTATAGTGTAGTACCCAATTCCAACTATTCTTGGTACTCATTAGAGGAAATTTCAACTCAAAATGGGCCTCCTAAAATGCATTAATAAAATAATAGTTAAAATAATAAAATAATATTTATTAATTTTGGAGGAAGAAAAGAAAAAAACTACTTTTTTTGTTTGTATTTTTGACATATCTCCCTATGTTTTTACTCAAATTTTGTTCGGGAGGCATCCAACGAGTACCCACTTGGCATACTTTTGATGGACCTCGCTACCCCAAAAACAAGAAATACCTGAAAAAATGGAATGATGATGTCATCATTCCATTTTTTCAGGTATTTCTTGTTTTTGGGGTAGCAGGGTCCATCATAGTGGAATCGTATAAAATAATTGAGTTTACTACTGTACTCCAACAATTTGCATGCCCTTGCATTTCCTCAATAAGTAAAGCATTGTTTCTCAATTAATTCCAACTTATGCACAACGACCTTCGTGTTAGTGAGTAATCACAACTCACTATTTTCCTTAGCACTCACAAGAATATGATGACCCATCGTGATCATTGACCGAGTCGCTAGGTTCTATCCATGACTGCCCCTTCCCCCTAGTGGATTCGTCGCCAATTGTTGTTTTTTAGTCATTCGAAGCTTTCAGCCTTTAACCCTATCAATCATATCCACAACTTGATAGAGTTTTAAATTAGGTACTTACAGTGATGTTTACTTACACTGTGAATTTTGGGTCGAGGTGGCAAGGGATGTTACACAGAATAAATCCAATTAATAAATGTAAATTTTAAATAAATCAATGAGAGAGGAATATTTCCTTGCTCAGATGCATAGAAGGTCAAGGTTCATCTCCGCTTGGCTCTCCCTTCTTCCTGTTCCTGGGCAACAAGAAAATGATGATGTTAATTCTAGTTCAAGCTCAGGATAACATTTTAAACATTGAAATTGTAGAGTAAATATGGAAATATTTTTTTGATTACATTTTTTAAAATATCATAGCCTGCAAAGCCTCTTCTATAACTTGGAAGAAGGCGACTGGATTTGCTTATTAACCTCATGACAAGCCAAGGAAGGCCTGGCCTATAATGGAGTCCACATTCTTCCATTAATTCATTTATAAAAACTCCAAATGAACTCAAGATTATAGACCAGTAACTAAATATTCCTTAACATACCGGGAAGGGAAAGATCAAGGGAAAGACGGGTGCAGTGAAACCATGGAGTGGCTGAGCTTCATTAACATAAAAGCTAGACAAACCAAATGAATGTATCAAAATTCCTCATGGTAGCTTAATTCCGCATTAAAACCCTATGAAAACCCTTAAACGTGATCAGTGACAAGTGGAAGGTCAAGATCTAGCTTCTTCCTCAATGCATGAATTTAGGCCATTTCATTAAATGTTCCTAGTTGTGATGTCAAGTGGTAGCCAAGGCTATGACATTAAAAAATTAAATACAATTCACATCATTGTTTTCAAACACTCGTATCCCCTCCAAATTTCATATATCAAAATTTATAATATAGGCTATCACCCCCATGGTTGGCAAAGCCCATGGGATAGGAATTTAAACCATAGTTTAAGAATTGATACATGCTTATAACATCATTAAACCAAACTACCATCAATACATTTAAAACAAAGATATAACCACCTTTTCCAAAGAATATTGCAAGAGGGGTGGACTTAACATAATCATTAACAAATAAATGTTATTTTAATAATTGTAGCTAGGACTAAGCCTTATGTTTAGGCTTATTTCCTATGTAACCAAACCTTTACAAGAATAAGCTCAATAATTTAAGACATTACCTTGGTGAGGATGCAACTAAGTCATCATTGTAAATGCAGACAATGAAATACATGTCGTGTCATCAAAACATAACAAGTCTAGTTAAAACATATCCTTGAAATCAAATTAAAAGTACATCATCATAGAAGTCAATGAACTACGACCATTAAATTCATATTGTT
>LPNX010887325.1:37139-61593 GCA_001517045.1 Pseudotsuga menziesii | reverse complement strand
TGCGTTACTGTAACATTATACCTTCAGATTTGTCGAAATGGGTGTTTCTGGAGCAAACGGAAACGGTTTTCGGTGAAACGAAAACTGTTTCCAAATGGAAGCGGAGCTCTGGACGCAATGGAACAGCTCCCATAGGTCAAAAATGCACAGAAAATACAGAACCAGAAACCCTTTCAAAGTTTCGTCAACACCGGTTCCAGATCTTGATCAAAACCGAAAGCGGCTCTTCATAAAAGCTCTGATACCATGTTAGGGTACACAGGGTACTCCCAAAGGACCGAACACCAAGAATAACCGCTTCACACAAACAGATCACAGATCAATACACCAATGTTTGTCACGTGGTTAAAACCCTCGAGAGGGAAACAGTCCACGGCCCCGGCCAAATAGCTACTCGGAGCAATTTATTATGCAAAAGAAAGAAAGTTACATGAGCTTCTCATAATCGATCAACTAGCCAAGGACCCTCTATGCTCTTTAAATAGAGATCATAGACCAATCGGGTGTTAAGCCATGGATCAATGGTAGGTATGATCTAAGAGAAGTTGAACCGTCAGATCACTCTATGTCTAGAACATATCTTGATCGTCGGATTAGAATATTTACAAATGCATACTAAAGAAACACACTTTTACCTAACAGATATATTACACAAGTTGATCTTAACTAACTCCTAAGTGTCTAAATATCCTAACACATATTATGACAAGAATGAATAATAAATCATAAATAATATTATTTTTATGCATGGAAATTAGCTTTTGTGACATTGGTACTAAGGAACCCTATTTTTTTTATTGTAATAGGTATAGCCTGTTCACAGTAGTCTCTCCATATTTGGGAATGGTGATGTTTTTTAATGTAATCTAGTTGGATATATAGTGGCAGCTTAAGTTTAATATACAAGAATGATGCAGTGAAGTGTATATGAATACATTTCCTTTGATTATATGAATATCAAGAAATGTATTTTCAATATGTGTGATTAGAAGTAAAGTGATTTAAAATATGATACATTTTATTGAACTACAAAATATAATATCTAAACTATGGAAATATTCAATAAATTTCATAAATGATATAACCTATAAGACTTGAATTAATGTAAAATATATACATTTTATTTAAATATTTTGATTAACAATACAAATTTTATTAATAATTGGTTTATAAAATTATGGAATAATTATTGAAAAAATTAATAAACAATTGTATTAACAAAGCAGATCATAGTTCTTCCATGTGGGATGATCAACGAAGGAATAGGGCCCACGCAAGGTTCCCGTGATCATCCCCCGGAAGACATTAGATCTGACCTCATCCAAAAATCCACCAAGATCCACCTAGTTTCCAATGGACATGAAGCAAAATCACACCATGTGGATCACATGGATTATTGCAAACCCATTTAAAGATCCATTACCATGATGCAAGGAACATTATGTAGATGTACAATAACATATAGGAGTTCATAGCTGTGTGAAGGATGATGCAGTACAACAACATGAATAATTTTGATAGGATAATCATGGAAAAAGAGGATAGGATAATCAAGGAAGCAACCTTGAAAAATAAAAGACATTGGAATGGAAATCACTATCATATTATTGGTGAGAGATATGAGAGACTTGGACAATATTATTAAGAACATGAGAATTATCATGAATGTATTTATTCAAAATGGAAACATGAAAAACATTATGTACTTTAATCGTACGTGGTAATGCTAAATGATATTATATTGGTCCAACTTTTGCAAAAAAATCAAATGGCCCACAATACCCAGGTGCCCATTCACAGTCTTAGGGGTGTTTTCTTGGGTTTTACCTTTATGTATACATGCTTTCCTACCTAGAACTATCAAGGAGTTCTTTTCAAGTCGGCATAACTCTTTTTCCTGTATTGGGAAGCCTTCAAATATTGTTGTACTTGTTTCAGACTTAGTTCCATATCTTTCAATAATTTAGGACCTAACATTAACCTGTCGATGGGAGTGATGTAAGAAATTGGAGTGTTACATTTCCATCCGTATAGAATGTCAAATGGACTCATTCTAGAAGAAACATGAACATGATTGCTATATGAAAATTCTACTAAGTGTATGTAATCTTCGCACTTACAAGGTTTATCCATTACATACATTCTAAGCATGTCTTTGAGAAACAGATTTACTCTTTCCATTTATCCATCCATTTGAGGATGATATGCAGTGTTGAAATTTAATCGTGTTGCTAGTCCTTTGAACTAGTCTTTCAAAATATTCCGTGTAGATTTTACATCTCTATATGAGATTACTACCATAGGTACGCCGTGTAACATGAAAAATTATTTCATAAATATATCAGTAATGTTAACATCCTTATAAGTAGATTTTACTGGAATAAAGTGAGTTGCTTTACTTAATTTTTCTACTACGACCATAATTGAGTCTTGTTATCTAAAATTCTTAGGTAAACCTGTTATAAAATCCATGATGATTACTTTCCATTTCCATTTTGGAATGGTTAATGGTTGTAGTAATCCTACTGGATGTTTTTGTTAAG
The DNA here is from genome assembly GCA_001517045.1 of Pseudotsuga menziesii. Classification (NCBI taxonomy): domain Eukaryota; kingdom Viridiplantae; phylum Streptophyta; class Pinopsida; order Pinales; family Pinaceae; genus Pseudotsuga; species Pseudotsuga menziesii. The sequence continues at coordinate 59,050 of LPNX010887325.1, read as the reverse complement.
CCTTTACCTATTGACATTCAATACAGCATGCTAAATATGTTGCTACTTTCTTTTTTGTATTAGGCCAAAAGAAATATTTTCTCATCGAAGTGATCATTTTTTGGTATCGAAGGTGTCTCGAATACGTTCATTTATGTAATTCATCCATAACAGTTCATTTAATATCTTCTAAATTTGGTATTTATAATATACCTTTATGGAGTAATAACCCACTTACATTCATACTAAGATCTGTGTTTATTTGATTCCTTTCATTTTCTAGAGTCTTTTCTTTTAGGGTTTGATACTCTTTATCAAAATTTCCTGCATTTAAAATTTTATTTTCAAAATTTGATTCATAGTTGCCACTTGCATGCAGTAAGTTTGCGTGACAACTTAAAGTGTATGCATCTTTATCTGCTTTCCCTTTTATATGTTTTATTTCGAAATCATATTCGCTTAAAAATGACAACCACCTCGCTTGTCTAGCATTAAGATTATGTTGGTCAATCAAGTACTTTAGGCTTATGTTATCTAACATTAGTAAGAATATTCTCTCGATTGTAGAAATATTAGCTCCTATTCTATGAAAACAGATGCTAAGATGAAGCACTGGAAATAGATCTTGCTACTAAGAATTATCACAAGCATACATAGGAAAAATAGAGAGAAGAAAAGAGACAAAATCGCATGAATGAAGACATGAATATTGGTGTGTATCCTTCCATTGAATAATGATGAATAATAGTGTACATAAATAGTACATCCCGCATAGGAAAATAGAGTTCTATGGAGACAAATCATAAAGATAAAAAAGGATGACTTACCAAAATATAGAAAACCCCCAAGGTAGCTAAAGCACTTTCCAAATCAGTCAAGGACCTCACGAATTAGAAAAAGCATGAGAAATTTTTCAAGATTGATGGAAAAACATGTTAATCCTATAAAATGGGGAGAAAATCATGGAGGATGGGTTGGCAACAAAATAACTTAGTTTCCTAATTAACTAGCTTTACCTTATCCACAGAAAAGAAGGCTAAAGTAGAATAAAGAAGAATTTGTTGTAAAGCTTTGTTTACTAATTATGGATGTCCATAAAGTGGTCAAGATCAACCTAGAATCATAAATAAATCATTCCTGGGGTATAGATTCCATGTGTTGAATTTAACGCGCAAGTGGATGACAAATAATTAAGTTAGTGGATAGATAATTAATCAAATAATGATTAATTATTTTATCTCAAGTAATGAATGGGTTTAATATATTCCAACACCCCACTTTAAGTATGAATTTATGATGGTATTTCAAAAATATAGGTGTATATAGGGCCCAGAAACAAGGCTATGGCCACCCTTTAACAATTATTATGTCTAGAAAAGTGAGAAAAGAGACAAAGCCACATGGGGAAAATCCTCCCTCAAGAAAGGACAAGGCACAAAATTTTAAATTATATGTATTCAATATATCTTTATCATCTCTTGAATGAGCTGAATAAACTGCTTCTGGATGGAAGAATTGATGAAGAAATCATGAACTCCATGATCATGCACTAGAGTGTAGAACCTGCAAGAAGGAAGAGGAGAGACTCATTGTATCTCATCAACTGATGAAGTAGGAGAATTATATGAACGCTTATTTATACTGTAAAACTATGATCTACAAGCATAATATGAAATGGAAAATATATCTTTGCATACTCCTTCCCAAAGAGTACAAAAATTAAGACAATTTATTACACACTCAATTCCTTGAATAACTGCAAAATTGTGATGTGAATCACATGTCCATATTTCAATCTGATGTAGCACCTTTCTAGATATCATACAAGGCTGATAAAACTATTATATATAAGAAACATTAGAATATGGAACAACAAAGACAAAGGATTCAATGACTCCATGAGGATATAGGGCTAGACTAGGAAAACTATGAGCAAAAGGGGAAAACCGATAGGTATAAAGATATGAATGATGGATGGAAATCAGTTATGAACCATAAGTGTTTAGAATAGATCCAAACATGTTTAATATCATTCCAAATATGACTAAATGGATAACCAACCACTGAAAGATAGGAAATACTTCAAACCATGTAAGATAAGTAAGACTACATAAGAGACAGATGAGGAATCAACTAGTGAACTTGGGATTTATATAGTCTTAGGATTATTCATATGAATGGTAGATGGTATGAATGGTGGTATGATTTTTGTATCATATTGCAAATATTATTCTAAATCAGAACCCAAAGGATCACATATAAGCATATCAGTAGACTCATGGGAATACACTGTTAATGAATCCTCTCTATGAAAGGAGGAAAGAAGGAGATGTTCAAAATATTCAATGAGGCTCTAAGTATTGATGCCAAGAATAAAGGAGGATATTTAAAATAACATGATATCAAGTATTCAAAGTGGAATGACACTAATAGGACTTTATTTGGCTAAGAAGAAATCCTAAAAGTCATTGAGTTGTGCACCATCAATGAGAAAGGTATGCACAAAGTATGAAGGATCTGGAACATAGATAGAAGATATAGAGAAGAATGAATGGGTGAATGTATCATGATAAATATCAATATAATATCCATATGTTACTTCTTTTTCATCATTAGTATCACAAGAAGAAGAATCACCTTCAAGGGACACAAACTAAGATGGATCTTCAATATTTTCTTCTTCATTGAAGGAGGAGGCATTCGAATCAAAGAGGGTAGTAGCAACATGAACTGTATGAAAAATGTATTCATCATAAATAACTTTATCACAAAATTTAAAGGCCAAGAAATATTGAAAGAGAGAACATGAGGAGATGATGGGTTCGCTCCATGATTCATCTACTACTTCCTGCATACCAAAAGATATTTCCAAAATTTTCCAAAGCTCAAATAGATACTCAATAGAATCTATGAGATGATGTATATTTGGAGACATTCCCAAACACAAAATTCCATAATATCTATCACAATTATTCATCCAATAAATATTCTCTTCATAAGACTCGAGTTCGCTCAATGCACCAATGGAGACATCAAAGAGGCATTTCCTCTTCAAGTATGCGCTCATCTTGGGCTTCCAATCATCATAGTTGAAAGGAGATAGTAGAGGAACTTTTGAATCTATATTGGAGTTGTTGATATGCTCTATGAGATACTCTTTGCAACCTACAAAAAAAAACTAGGAGAAAATCTTATAAGCTAGACAAGCTCTTCTTCATAAAGGGATAGGAGACTGGATGTGCTCCTCACTCTGTAGAACTTAATCAACACTGTTGCTCTTATCTCTAACAAAGTTGTCAAGGTTTTATATATAACTTGATTTTATAGTTCGTTGTTTTTGCAACACTATACTGTGGGCGTGAGGCTTTTTTCCTATTGCAATCATTTCTTGAAAAGGGCCATAGAGCCACTTTACTGTTTAACCTGATAGCAATGATTATGACATGTAGCCTGCGAGATCTTTAAATTTATAGTGTTGGATATTATTTTGATTTTGTTACATAGTCATTTTCCTTAATTTATAAAAGAGTTTAGTTTGAAAAGGAATAATATGTTGGCCATGAGCATGTACTTATCTTTTTGATTTCTTGATAGAAGCCATAAGGCCATACTCTGTTTACAAATTATGAAACAATTATTAGGTCAATTAGACTATATTGTTTTCTTAGTGGATAAGACTGATTTTAAAACAAAATTTATAAGCCCTAAGGCTACTAGGTCTTTAAATCTGTAAGTAATAAACTACAGATGACAATACCAATTTGGCTTACAGTCTGTAACCTATACTGCAGCCTGTCGATAAACCCAATTTGGTATTTAACCTTAAAGATATTACAAGAGACTCGTCATGTCATACTTATAAATAACTTTTGTAGATCCTAACTTAGTTATTAATATTTTTAATTTGTTTAACCTACTGTATCTAGGGGTTTTATCGAGAGGCTAAAACTTGGCCCTAGAAACATATAATAATATGCATGCAGTAATACTATAAGAACGTTAAATATGAATATTGCAATCATACTTAGATATTTCAGTTTTAAAGTTTAACTTTATAATTAGAGGTATATTTTATAGTACTTCCCCAAGTCTTTAGTGCAACATGAAATGTTATTTACTTAAAACCTAGACCAAAAGAGGGCATACCTCTAATTCCAATATTATGGTAGATTGTAAAATACAAGGTAGGAATACTGTAGAAATATTTTAATGATTATACAAAGAGGAAAGAAGAACATCATTTAGGCTAAGAAATACTTTACATAGTGACTAAATCATAATCTTTAACATTTAACTTGAGAAAACAGAAATGTAGTTTTCCTAATAGCTTCCATATATAGAGTTCATAACATATCCAATAATCCTAATTATAGTTACTAAGCATATTCCAAATAAAAGTACAATTTCAGAATTAAATAACAATTGAACCTGGATAATATGCAGAAGGGGACAACCACTCAAAGGATACTGTTCCACCCAACCTTCTCCTGAACCAGCTAAGATTACTTTCTTAGGACCCCCAACCTTGTTCACTAAACCACTAAGACGAAGATCACTAGAGATATCCCACACAACAAACTTGCTACCACTTAACACTCAGTAGTAGACTCAACTCGGTAATTCCACTTTAGCTATCCCCTCATCAAATTCCTTGTGTGCTTGACTTTTCAGTTTGTAGCAGTCATAAGGTTCATTCACTTAGAAATTAGAATGAGTAGTGAGCCTCCTCCTCAATTTGATGGTATTTATAAGATTGCATAGGTCTTTGGGTCAATTTTGGAATTAAATGAGCCACCAGCTCAGTTCCCCCTCTAAGGGAACATGACCACAATTTTAGGGATTATGCTTCCTGCAACAACTAGAAAGTGAAATGTTAGTGTTTCCACTTGTCAATTATCCTTCTATAGCTACTCATTCCTCCTATTGTGTCAGTGAACACTCATTTAATAGTCTCCCTTGGATATGTGTATCTTCTATTTAATTATTAAAATAAATAATTCTTCAATTGCAATCATCCTTAACTAACTTAGTCGTGGGTGTGTGCAAGAAGTTGAGGGACCTTTTAGATGCAATCCTAGTTTTCAAAAACAAGATCACGTTACCAAAAAATACATCAACCCGAACCTGACATAGCACTTGGTATGTTCAACCCAAGCCTAACATGTCATGGGACATGTAGGATAGGAAGCCATATCTCGTACACGTTATATAACTAAAAAACGTGCTTGCGATATGTAGTTATAAAACACGTACACGACTTGTAAATCATTAAAAAAAAATTAAATACACAGGCCCAAAACCCACGGCCCATTTTAACAATCAAGAACACGAAATTGAAGGGCAATTGGAGCGTTTTGGAGCGAGACCACTACTTGGGATTGTTGCAGGAGCTGATTCAGGTTGAGGGGAGGAGATTTCACTCGTGCATTGTCATCCAACAAGGTAATTCAATCACCCAAATCATTTGTTTTGTCAATTTTTACCCTATAATTGTGTTTTTTAATAAAATAATCAAACCAACAAATCCCAAGATAATGTTTGACGGGACAAAGAAACTTTGTTTGATTTTGAGCAGCAAAATTAAAAAACGTAACTACAAAAACGATTTATATAATTTTAAATGATTTGGAACTTTTTTATATAAATTTTAGATTGTTTAATTCAAATAAGTTTAAATGTTTCATAAATTTATATGGAATATAAAGAATGTCAATGTATATAATACTTTACTTTTATATATATAAAAGTTTACATATCATAATATCAATATAACAAGTAATTTATACTAATGGAAGAAAGAAACTTCCTTTTATTTTGAGTAACAAAATTCAAAAACATAGTTGAAGAAATAACTGATGTAATTTTAAAATATTTGGATTTTTTTATTAGTTCTTTTATTAAGGTATTGGCATTGTATATTTTAGATAGAACTAGAGTTTTTCACATGAAAACATGCACAGGAAATTTAGCAATACTTCATGATATTAGTGGATGGTAGAGGTTGTAAACCCTATGCTATTTTAACAAAATGCTTGACCCCAAAAAACTCTTAAAAAAACAGTATGAAAATGTCTTACCAATTGAACTAACTTGTAACTTAGATAGAACAACAAAATTGTGGAAGTGCTAAATCTGATTTGTAAATGAAAATAATTTTAAAATTGATATATGTAAAAGTCACCAATGAGGGTGAAGAAGTGCCTTAACTTCTAGAAAGAAGTTGAACGAAACTCATTATTTAATTGTTAAATGTCTATTTTTAAGTTTTAAATGTATGTAAGTGAATGCCATTAAATTGCTTGTAACTTGAGTTTTCCTTAATTTACATTTTCAATTTTGAAGAGATGTCATTATAGACCATGTATACGTTTCTAATTATTTTATTATTGATTTTTTTTATTGCAGTTGCGGCTATGGACCCCAATGCTGAAATATTGATTGAGCTTGTCCAGTTGAGAGGTCTGAGTACTGCTTTTAGTGGTGGTGATAGGATTCGACATTCACTTGCATCCACTTTGGATGCAATTATTGAGACTATCACATTGTCAAACAACATACTATATGATATTACTTCATATAGAGAAAGAAAAATACGTGAGTACACCGATGGGCTTAGCTACAGTGCAATTAAAATGTTGAAAATCACCAAAGAGCATATATTTTCATTATTTAGGGACCCTTGCACGGGGGAAATCCCAAATGAAAATAGGCCACATATCTCTATCGAGTGGTGCACATATCAACCATTTATTGATAACTGGATGGACAGATGGTATATGGTTTTTGATATGCCACCACACAACATCAGGGAAATCCCCTTGTACTTCCTTCGAAAGATGTATGTAGAGTTCATGTTGGGTAAAAACGTAAACTATTTTGATATATGGGCATTTCAGGGGATCGGTGGGGGGATTCCCAAAAACTGACCCAATGCCAGGCTTCGAGATGTTGATCTCCCTATCCCTGCACCTCGTAGGTAGTTTCCAGGGCCAGATGTCCCACCTGTACATCATGTTATTCCACAGACACGTGAGGAAATTTTGAGTTTGGCACAGGATGTTGTTCACCATAGCACTATGGTTCAGCATATGGGTGACGAAGGGACATCTATCCCTTGTGTGGTACATACATCAGGTCGTCATAGTGCAGTACCATCTTCTAGTGTAGTACCACCCACTAGTGCAGTACCCCCATCTATTGCAGGACCATCTACTAGTGTAGCACCATCAACACATTCCCAGCCTACTTTTGAGCCTCATGAGTACACATCGTGTGGTCATCCATGCTATGGTCTTTCGTCAGATGTCGTCTTCAGCGGGTTTTTGAGTGATGCATGTATATGGTTAATTGTAATAAATTCTTCATTTATTTTCCTCTTTGTACACATATGTATATTTTGAGCTAATATATTAATTTTGTGAACTTGCAGTTGATGCTTTATGCCGGCAGCGACACCCCAGAGTATCATGTTCCACACTCTACACAGGGGCACGACATTCCATCCACTGATCCCGTGTCTCACACCGAGGTAAACATTTTAAAATTTCAATTTGTTAATACTTGTTAAATTGTTAATTTCCACAGACTATACATGTTAGTTCACTAATGTTATCTACAGTCTAATATTTACAATTATTAAACTTGCAGATGCCGGATCCTTCATGGGGGAAAGCAATGATGGAGGTAGGATCCATGGTCATATCGACTGAGGAAATATCTAGGTAGATGCCAGATCCTACACAAGGGAAAGCAGTGATGGAGGCAAACATTTTAAACATTTAAAAAATGTCATTTTTTAAATACATGTATGTTCGTTGAATCATGCATGTCTAGCAACATGAACTCTTGTTGACTATAGGCTGGTACTGAAACACCTGGATCATTTCTTGGAGTGGTATCTCCTCATAGGCCATATGTGAACAAGGGTCAAGTGTATATGAGACAGACTACTCCTAGAAAGAGTGAAGTTGTCCACAACCATGGAGATACTGATACCATGGTAATTTGTATATCCTTCGATGATATTTCTTGGCTAATTTGAAATCCAGTGCATAAAATATTTTTTTAATGTTTGATTTGCATGTTTACTGCATCAGGATCCAGAGTTTACTGTTGAAAACCTTGCAGGGATTGTTGATGTAGCATTCAGTGCTGCATCTACAATGGCAACAAGTCACACAGAGGTACAACTATTTGAACATGATATCGACATAGTGTGTTATTGTTGTCTATTTTTTATTCATGCACAATTCTAACTATTTCAAGATTTGGTGATCGTAGCCACCACCACCACCAGGTCCTACCTCCTCTGGTTCGACCATGGATGCGATCATCATTCATGTTCAACCAACAGCTCCATCTGCTACACAAGAAACACAATCCCCTTTGTCACAGTCTCTCACTGAGGTTAGATGTCCATTAATGAACAATTGTTTCATGCAATGTCCATTAACATTTTCATAATTTTTGAGTTAATTTAGATATGGTATTTTATTGAGCTGATGTATTAGTACATAGTTAATTGAATTTAACAATTGATATTTAATTTGCAGGATCCAGAGATGCACACTGGTCCTATAGTTGAGCCTACAGGATCACCATCAAGAAATAAAAAGAGGAAGCTTGAGTTTTGATGTGCCTTATGGGAAATGTACATATTGATACATGTGTACATGTGGCTTGGACAGTTTTGGATACATGTACATTGACATTTCACTTACATGTACATGTGGCTTGGATAGTTTTGGATACATGTACATGTGGCTTGGATAGTCTTGGATAGTTGTGGAGAGACATGTACTTCTGGTTACTTTTGGATATATATGTAGTTTTGGAGACATGTACACAATTGACATTTCAGTTATAAATGAATGATACATTTCACCTTGAGTTTGTTCTTTGGTTTCCACATGTTCTTGTGTCAATCTATTGTATTGATTTGTGAGGATTATCTATTACTTATGAATGCACTATGTCAAAAGAAAAAACTATTATATTTGAAGGTTTCAATGATCTCAATACATGCACACTAAAGTCAAAGTTCTTACTCATGTAATTTAATAAATATAAGTGCAATACAATATATTTCAAGGTTTCAATGAACTCACTACTTGCACACCAATTGGATATATCTAATTAAAAATTGTGAGTTTGGACTCATTAAATTACAAGTTAAGTCAATGCTCAAGTGTAATTTAATAAAACTAAGTGCAATGCATGCTTTACATTTCATCAACAACCAACAACACTATTCACTCATGCACCCAATGACTAATCACTTAGCATTAAAGGAACTACAATAGAATCCAAAGACTGAGAACCAACTTTGTGAATCAACATGATTTGAAGCATAAGTCCATCGGATTTGAAAAATTACAGTGCGACATTAGATTGATTCTGAATTCAGTTGTGACAATAAGATAAGATTAGGGTTAGGATTAGGGTTTCCTTGGTAGGTTTATGGTAATGGGACATGCATGTTAAACAATAAACTCTAGTTAGCGATACGTTTTTCCAAGTTTGGCCGTCATTCGCATGAAATGCATTGTCCATCTTTGGCTCTCATTGGCGCGACTGCATTGTCCCTACTAAGCAAAATCCTAGCTTCAGAAACCGTTGTAGATCGAGGTCACTTGGAAATGGACAGGAGGGAGAGGCCCCCCCTAGCTAAAATCCCACGTCATGAATCCAACAGAATCAATGGTTCATCGATCGGAGGCCCGAGCATCGATATATGGCAAGTTACAGGTCACCTCCAGATACCGTTCAGGGGCACCTGGTGGACTTGGGCTCGGTGCGAAAAAAACCTCACGGAGCGGCAATTTTGAATTCTGTCCACTCTTGCTAGTGTGTTTGGGCATGGGAAATATGGAAATGCCAACCACATCCCCACCATCCATGGCTTTCCAGCTTTGGCCCTCGTTGGCATGACTGCATTGTCCCCTACTGAGTGAAAACCTAGCTTCAGAAACCACCATAGATGGAGGTCGTCGGACAATGGAGAGGAGGCAGACGGCCCCCCCAGATAAAATCCCTCATCACAAATCCAACAGAATGGACGATTCACCGATCGTAGGACTGAGCATCGATCTATGGCGAGTTGCAAGTCACCTCTACATACCGTTCAGGGACACCTGGTGGACTTGGGCCCCGTGTGCAAAAAACCTCACGGAGCGGCAATTTTGAATTCTGTCAACTCCTGCTAGTGTGTTTGGGCATGAGAAATATGGCAATGCCAATTGCATCCCCAACATCCATGGCTTTCCAGCTTTGGCCCTCGTTGGCGTGACTGCATTGTCTCCTACTGAGCGAAACCATAGCTTCAGAAACCACCATAGATGGAGGTCATTGGGAAATTCACAGGAGGGAGACACCCCCCCTAGCTAAAATCCCATGTCATGAATTCAATGAAATCAACGGTTCATCGATCGGAGTCCCGAGCATCGATATATGGTGAGTTGCAGGTCACCTCCAGACACTGTTTAGAGACACCTGGTGGACTTGGGCCCAGTGCGCAAAAAACCTCATGGAGCGGCAATTTTGAATTCTGTCAATTCCTGCTAGTGTGTTTGGGCATGGGAAATATGGCAATGCCAACCACATCCCCACCATCCATGGATTTCCATATTTGGCCCTTCTTGGCATGACTACGTTGTCCCTTACTAAGTGAAACCCTAGCTAAAGAAACCACCATAGACGGAGGTCATCAGGCAATAGAGAGGAGGCAGAGGCCCCCCCTAGCTAAAATCCCTTGTCACAAATCCAACGGAATTGATGGTTCGTCGATCGAAGGCCCAAGCATCGATCTATGGCGAGTTGCAAGTCACCTCCAGATACCATTCAGGGACACCTGGTGGACTTGGGCCTGGTGCGCAAAAAACCTCACGGAGTGGCAATTTTGAATTCTTTCAACTTTTGGTAGTGTGTTTGGGCATGGGAAATATGGCAATTCCAACCACATCCCCACCATTCATGGCTTTCTAGATTTGTCCCTCATTGGCGTGACTGCATTTCCCCCCTACTGAGCAAAACCCTAGCTTCAGAAACCAACATAGACAGAGGTCATTGGGAAATGGATAGGAGGGAGAGGCCCCCCTCTAGCTAAAATTCCATGTCACGAATCCAACAGAATCGACGGTTCATCGATCGGAGGCTCGAGCATCGACCTATGGTGATTTGCAGGTCACCTCCAGATATCATTCAGGGACACCTGGTGGACTTGGGCCCGGTACGCAAAAAACCTCACGGAGCAGCAAGTTTGAATTCTGTCAACTCCTGCTAGTGTGTTTGGGCATGAGAAATATGGCAATGCCAACCGCATCCCCACCATCTGTGGCATTCCAGCTTTGGCCCTTATTAGCGTGACTGCATTGTCCCCTACTGAGCGAAACCCTAGCTTCAAAAACCACTGTAGAAGGAGGTCATCGGTCAATGGAGAGGAGGGAGAGCCCCCCCCCCAAACTAAAATCCCATGTAACGAATCCAAAATAATCAATGGTTCATCGATCAGAGGCCTGAGCATCGATCTATGGCAAGTTCTAGGTCACCTCCAGATACCGTTCAGGGACACCTGGTGGACTTGGTTCTGGTGCGCAAAACACCTCACGGAGTGGAAATTTTGGATTCTGTCAACTCCTGCTAGTGTGCTTTGGCATGGGAAATATGGAAATTCCAACCACATCCCCACCAACCATGGCTTTCTAACTTTGGCCCTCGTTGGTGTGAATGCATTTGCCCCCTACTGAGAAAAACCCTAGCTTTAGAAACCAACATAGAAAGAGGTCATCGGGCAATGGATATGAGGGAGAGGCCCCCCCTTAGCTAAAATCCCACGTCATGAATCCAACGGAATCAACGGTTCGTCGATCGAAGGCCTGAGCATCGATCTATGGCGAGTTGCAGGTCACCTCCAGATACCGTTCAGGTACACCTGGTGGACTTGGGCCCGGTGCACAAAAAACCTCACGGAGCGGCAATTTTGAATTCTGTCAACTCCTACTAGTTTTTTTGGGCATGGGAAATATGGAAATGCCAACCGTATCCCCACCATGCATGGCTTTCTAGCTTTGAACCTCATTGGCTTGACTGCATTTTCCCCTACTGAGCAAAAACCTAGCTTCAGAAACCACCATAGACAGAGGTCATTGGGCAATGGATAGGAGGGAGAGGCCACCCCCTAGCTAAAATATCACATCGCGAATTGAACGAAATCAACAGTTCGTCGATCGGAGGCTTGGGCATCGATCTATGGCGAGTTGCAGGTCACCTCTAGATACCGTTCAGGGACACCTGGTGGACTTGGGCCTGGTGCGCATAAAACCTCACGGAGTGGCAATTTTGAATTCTATCAATTCCTGCTAGTGTGTTTAGACATGAGAAATATGGAAATGCCAACCGCATCCCCACCATCTGTGGCATTCCAACTTTTTCCCTTGTTGGCGTGATTGCATTGTCCCCTACTGAGCAAAATCCTAGCTTCAGAAAACACAGTAGACGGAGGTCATCGGGAAATGGAGAGGAGGGAGAGTCCCCCCCCTAGCTAAAATCCCATGTCATGAATCCAACGGAATCGACGGTTCATCGATCGGAGGCCCGAGCATCTATCTATGGCGAGTTGCAGGTCACCTCCATATATCGTTCACGAACACTTGGTGGACTTGGGCCTGGTGTGCAAAAAACCTCACGGAGCGGCAATTTTGGATTCTGTCAACTTCTGCTAGTGTGTTTGGGCATGGGAAATATGGCAATGTCAAACGCATCCCCACCATCCATGGCTTTCCAGCTTTGGCCATCATTGGCGTGATTGCATTGTCCCCTACTGAGCGAAACCCTAGCTTCAAAAACCACCGTAGACGGAGGTCATCGGGCAATGGATAGGAGGGAGAGGCCCCCCCTAGCTAAAATCCCACGTCACAAATCCAACGGAATCGACTGTTTGTCGATCAAAGGCCCAAGCATCGATCTATGGCGACTTGCAAGTCACCTCTAGATACCATTCAGGGACACCTAATGGACTTGGGCCCAGTGCGCAAAAAACCTCACGTAGCGGCAATTTTGAATTCTGTCAACTCCTGCTAGTGTGTTTCGGCATGGGAAATATGGCAATTCCAACCGCACCCCCACCATCTATGGCTTTCCAGCTTTGGCCCTCATTGGCGTGACTACATTGTCCCCTACTGAGCGAAACCCTAGCAAGTCTGGCTGATAAACATGCCTAACTAAAAATATGGTGCGTTACAGTCCATGCATGCCAAGTGGCATATGGAAAAAAATATACACATGTACTAGTGATGATGTTGATGAGGATGAGGATGATGAATGCTGATGATGTTCATGATGTTGATGGTGAGGATGATGATCAGGATGATGATGATGAGTATGATGAGGATGAACGATGATGATGTTTAGGATGTTCATGGTGAGGATGATGATGAGAATGATGATGATGATGTTCATGATGTTGATGGTGATGGTGAGGATGATGATGATGATCTTCATGATGTTGATGGTGATGATGATGATGAGGATGATGATGATGAATGATGATGATGTTCATGATGTTGATGGTGAGGATGATGATGATGATGTTCATGATGTTGATGGTGAGGATGATGATGATGATGTTCATGATGTTGATGGTGATGATGAGGATGATGATGAAGGTGATGATGATGATGAGGATGAGGATGATGATATTCATGATGTTGATAGTGATGATGATGACGAGGATGATGATGATGAATGATGATGATGTTCATGATGTTGATGGTGAGGATGATGATGAGGATGATGATGATGAGGATGATGAGGATGAATGATGATGATGTTCATGATGTTGATGGTGAGGATGATGATGATGATGTTCATGATGTTGATGGTGAGGATGATGATGAGGATGATGATGATGAGGATGATGAGGATGAATGATGATGATGTTCATGATGTTGATGGTGAGGATGATGAGGAGAATGATGATGATGATGTTCATGATGTTGATGGTGATGATGTTGATGGTGATGCTGAGGATGATGATGATGATGTTCATGATGTTGATGGTGAGGATGATGATGAGGATGATGTTGATGATGAGGATGATGTTGATGATGTTGATGGTGATGGTGATGATGTTGATGGTGATGATGATGATGATGATGATGATGATGGTGATGATGATGATGATGATGAGCATGATGATGATGATGATGATGAAGGTGATGATGATGATGAGGATGAGGATGATGATGAGCATGATGATGATGATGTTTGTGATGTTGATGGTGATCATGAGGATGAGGATGATGATGATGAATGATGATGATGTTCATGATGTTGATGGTGAGGATGATGATGATGATGTTCATGATGTTGATGGTGATGATGAGGATGATGATGATCATCATGATGAAGGTGATGATGAGGAGGAGGATGAGGATGATGATGTTGATGGTGATGAGGATGATGAGGATGATGATGTTCATGATGTTGATGGTGAGGATGATGATGAGGATGATGAGGATGAATGATGATGATGTTCATGATGGTGATGGTGAGGATGATGATGAGAATGAGGATGATGATGATGTTCATGATGTTGATGGTGATGATGTTGATGGTGATGGTAAGGATGATGATGATGATGTTCATGATGTTTATGGTGAGATTGTTGATGAGGATGATGTTGATGGTGAGGATGATGATGAGGATGATGATGATGAGGATGATGAGGATGAATGATGTTGATGGTGAGGATGATGATGAGAATGATGATGATGATGTTCATGATGTTGATGGTGATGATGTTGATGGTGATGGTGAGGATGATGATGACGATGTTCATGATGTTGATAGTGAGGATGATGACGAGGATAATGTTGATGATGTTGATGGTGATGATGATGATGAAGGTGAGGATTATGACAATGAGGATGAGGATGATGTTGATTGTGATGATGATGATGAAGGTGAAGATGATGATGATGATGATGATGAAGGTGATGAAAGTGTTTCCATTATTTGTTACTTCGTATACATGCTAAGGGGTATGTTGGATTGCTTTAGTTTATTGTTCAGTCACATTTTTCAACTCTCATATCTATAGTCAATCAAAATAGATTTTTTGTACATAAACACATGAAATTACCATTCATAGATTGACAATTCCAATAGGTATTTGATACCCAAACATGATCCCTAGTTGTTCTTTGGGTCTCTTCATATTTTGTTACTCTTTAGGATGTGATAGACCTCCATTTTGACCATAACAACTAGTTGAAGGGTTTGGGTGAATGAAATTTAATGATGGTCTCTCAGGACATGTCAATGGAAATACAAACATGGAAAACCAACAATCTATTGTCTTGGAGGGACGATTCAAGGTATTTACACAATAAATTTTAATATGTTGAAAGAAGATGAAATGTAGAAAATTGAATAAGCTTTCAAAATATATAATTCCTATCTATGGATATTTTGTATGACCACATGAAATTCAAGTTTTTTAAGCAATATGTTGTTTTTATGGAAAATTATATTGCATTGTTTTCTCATCGGTGCAAGTGAATTAAATGATGGGATTTCTTTACAAAATTTTGAACAATTACAAAGAAGGGCTTGTCTTTATACACATAGATTGTTTCAATTATATATATATATGTGTGTGTGTGTGTGTGTGTGTGTGTGTGTGTGTGTGTGTGTGTGTGTGTGTATCCCTCAAAACATAAGGTCATGTGTTAGTGTAGGTAGGGTTTGATGGTATTAACATAATTATTTCTTTTTTAAGTAATATATTATAATAATACTGAAATGGGATTAATCAATCATGCATGGACTGTAACACACCATATATTTACTTAGGCATGCCAAATTTGGCATGTTCATTAACTTGACATACAAGATAACTTTTGGCATATTTATAAACAACATTATGGAAAATTTTTCATATCAAGAACACAAAATTGACATATTCATAAGAAACATACATGGGGAAATTTAAATTATGATACACACCTCATCATGCTAGATCCCACCTATTATCATACAACCAAGCCCTCCGGATCATATCTTATAACAACGGTCTCCATTAGTCTCTCGTGCTCTGTATCCGGTAAGAAGTAGCGTACCTTCGATGAATTTTGGCTAGGCATTGTTCGTACCTGGAGGCTTGTACTAATGATTAAGTTGGTAAAGTGATACACACTTGCACCTAGTTTGTAATCCCTATAAACATATCCACTCTTCTTTCTTGCATTGTTATCATGTGTAAGGTATTCACCTTTAACAACCATAGACCCAGTGGGGAAGTAGTTGTTTTCATCATCAGTCATGGACATAATGAGGGTTTGCTTTTCCTCTATACAGCCTGCCAACCAGTAATCACCACCCCATTCACTATCTTTTGAGGAAACCACTGCGTATATGTGTCCTACATAGTATGATTGTAGGTATATGATCAAATATTTTTTGTGTGATACAAGGCCATTAATGTGAGTTTCAAGACTACGTAAATTTAACAAAAAAATGTTAAGGAAATGCATCATACTAGGTTGTACAAGGTCTGATACATGATCAAAATCTATAGAAATAGACGATTGGTCTTCTTCCAACGAAGTTAACTCAACAATTGCACATTGATCAAGTGGAAGTGATATACGATCCCATCCATCAACCCAATCCAATGATTCACACACATCCCAGTCACCATCATAGCAAGGCGGGCAAAAACAAGTGAGTTTTCTAGTCCAAATTTCAAATACTGGGTTATCAGAACTTCGAACCGAATGAAAGCCACGAGTGCCAGGAACAGTCTTGCATTCCCATGCATGTGAACGATCAATGTCTACCACCTCCCAAAAAAATCTCTCCACATGTCTCTTTCTTGTGGATTCTGCTCGCATAGCTGATTCCTCTCCCATTACTGACGTGCACCACCTGACTATAGATTGAGCATTTCGAATAGTAGATATTGTAGATAATTTCAATTCCTCTCTTCATAGGGCTATTTTGACACATGATCCGGCTCCATAATGCTCTCCTTTACGATGCCAGTCTCAAAATAGTTCCACATATGTGGAACTTTGTAGTTTTTATGCAATGAACACAACCATTGAAATATGCATGCATTTTTGAACTGACCAGCACATCCATCAGACCAAATCTAGTGTTGATCCATCTATATGTTCCTACCCTTCAAATGATCATAGAACATGATGAAGAAATGACGTACATAGTGGAAGTCATGGCACCTATCATCACTTATGTAGAAGTAATATTCCTTTAGAATTTCTCTTTGCTCTTCACTACTGTTTGGGCCATGCCTATATGTGATATGCACCACCAAGGAAACCTGCTCGGTGGTATTGTCAAGGAACAATCGTGCACATGGTTAGTATGCAACACACGACGAATGTACAAAAATGTTTCATAGTAATATTCATATTCTGCATGGTATCTACAACAACAAGTGTTACGAAGAGTATTTATTCTAACATACTAGGGCTAACATTTCTCAAAATATCTTTGCCCCAAATTCAATTGTCTATGTTCATTCCTAAATTTCTCGTATAGTTCTGTCAATGTTATATCAAGAAGATGCTTAATATGTGGTTCACGGTCCTTTGAACCCATTCTCAGTTTTAGTACATCCTTCCGGTTTGAAGAAGGCCTTGTGTGATCATGCCAAAAACTCTGCACTAGTCCCTTTACTGCATCAACTAGCTTCATGTCACGACGTGGCAATCAACCAATAAAGGCCCAAAAATATGTCTGGGCGGTTGTGTCGAGATGTTCTCTTCTAATAGAATACCTACGGAGGGTTTTTACATTCAAATTAACTAGTTTAGATGTAGGCTTGAGAAAACGAAGGACCCTGGTGTTCTTATTTACAATTGCTTGTGACAACACACGACGAGCCGCATTGTGGTCCTTTGACCGTGTGTTCTTACCAATTTTATTAAAGGCATCTACTAAGCTTTTAACTATATGAGAACTTGGTCCAAAAGGATTTATCGTCTTTATCCCTAATGATTTCCTAACAATATTCATGCCCCTAGAGTTTAACAATGATAAAAATAATCTACATTTATCTCCATCACATTTAGAATCAAAATATTTATTTAGTATCTGTTGAGTTTGATAAGCAATACTACGTTTAGATAGCGTACCTTCAATGGAATTGAGGAGTCCTTCATCAACTTGTATATGCTTCGGAGTTCTTCGACGTGTGCTTTCTAATGGAGGTGAGGGGGTTGGATTTCTATCATCTAGTGCATCAACAATACGCTTTGGCGTTTCAGTAGCAACTTGTTGTCCCTCACTCTCTTCCTGGTAGTTGGATGGTGGAAGTCCAACATCCTCATCGATGGTCCGAGTAATATTTTCTTCTTCAATAGTAGGATCCATGTACATTGCCTCTTCATGAGCTTCGTCTTGAGATGGTCCCTCTAGTGAATGCGGAATTTCTTCTTGTGTTGGATTATTAGGATGAACCGATGTATCCTCTATTATTGGATTTGGATTAGTTTCCAAAGAAAGCCTCTCATTCATCATGTCTATTCTTTTCTTTTCTTTATCTTCTTCGATGAATTCTTGAGGTCTCTTCTTCCTTGCTGATTTTCTTCCTCGGTTACGTGCATTCCCCATCACCACAATGATCAATGTCAACATAGTTTGTTTTTGTTGCTCCTCAATTACAAGCTTCCAAACCTTTAACTTGCTTTAATAAAACTATTAATCTTTCAAGGTGCTTCAATCTTCCTTCTCAATTGTTCATATTTCCCATCAAAACAATAATGAATGGGAAAATTTACCTTTGGTTCTCTTGAATAATAAGCAAATGAAAGTTATATCCACCATCACCATGAAATGACATTGAAGCTTGATATCTTATCTTGTGTGCTCCTTAACCATGGAAGATGTCCTCAATGTTGCACCTGCATAACAAAAAGAATGATGGAGATGGTGTAGATTGTGAGTATTTTCAAAGGCAGGCTCATGCTCTTGAAAAATATTGCGCGCTAATTGAAATTTTCAGAAACACGCAGTGAAGTTGCTCTCGGAGAATGACAATTCACTGTTTTAACAGTCCCAAAACGCGCACGTGATTTGACCATTAAAAACGCGTACGTGAGTTGTATAACCAAAACACGCACGCGATATCTTCAATCACAATTAATGGGGTGGGTGCACGGCTAAACGTAATTACAATATCAACTAAATAGATTTGTGTTCCATGTTCCATGACTAGTTATTCATAAATATATATGTAATCCAAAAAGATATACTAGTTCATCATTTTATAAAAAGATTATATATACTCGTTCATCATTTTATATATATTTAGATTATGAAGTAAAAAGATATACTAGTTCATATAGATGATGATGATGAATGATGGTGATGTTCATGATGTTGATAGTGACGATGATGATGATGATGTTCATGATGTTGATGGTCATGAATGATGATGAGGATGATGATGATGCTCATGATGTTCATGGTGAGGATGATGATGATGTTGATGATGTTGATGGTGACGATGATGATGTTCAAGATGTTGATGGTGAGGATGATGATGATGATGAAGGTGATGATGAGGAGGAGGAGGATGATGATGATGTTCATGATGTTGATGGTGATGAGGATGATGATGAGGTTCATGATGTTCATGATGATGATGATGATGAGGATGATGATGGTGTTCATGATGTTCATGGTGAGGATGATGATGATGCTCATGATGTTGATGGTGATGATGATGATGAAGATGTTCATGATGTTGATGGTGATGATAAGGAGGAGGAGGATGATGATGATGTTCATGATGTTGATGGTGATGATGATGATGTTCACGATGTTGATGGTGAGGATGATGATGATGATGAAGGTGATGATGATGATCAGGATGATGATGATGATGTTCATGATGTTGATGATGAGGATGATGATGATGATGATGTTCACGATGTTGATGGGCATGATGAATGATGATGATGATGATGATGATGTTCATGATGTTGATGGTGATGAGGATGATGATGGTGTTCATGATGTTCGTGATGTTGATGACGAGGATGATGATGATGATGTTGATGGTGATGATGATGAGGATGATGATGATGATGTTCACGGTGTTGATGGTGATGATGAATGACGATGAATGGTGATGATGAAGGTGATGATGATAATGAAGATGATGAGGATGATGATGATGATGTTCATGATGTTGATGGTGATGATGATGATGAGGATGATGATGATGATGAAGGTGAGGATGATGATGAGGATGATGATGATGATGTTCATGATGTTGATGGTGATGATGATGATGAGGATGATGATGATGTTCATGATGTTCATGATGAGGATGATGTTGAGGATGACGATGATGATGTTGATGGTGATGATGATGAGGATGATGATCATGATGTTCACGGTGTTGATGGTGATGATGAATGACGATGAATGATGATGATGATGATGACGATGATGAAAGTGATGATGATGATGAGGATGATGTTGATGATGTTGATGGTGATGATGATGAGGAGGATGATGTTCATGATGTTGATGATGATGAGGATGATGATGATGAATGATGATAATGTTCATGAGGATGATGATGATGATGATGTTCATGATGTTGATGGTGATGATGATGATGATGTTGAAGTTGAAGATGATGTTGATGATGATGGTGATGATGATGATCATGTTGATGATGATGAATGTGATGATGATGATGAGGATGAGGATGACGATCAGGATGATGTGATGATGTTCATGATGTTGATGGTGATGATGATGATGATGATGATGATGATCATGTTGATAATGATGATGATGATGATGAATGTGATGATGATGATGAGGATGAGGATGACGATCAGGATGATGTGATGATGTTCATGATGTTGACGGTGATGATGATGATGATGATGATGATGATGATGACGATAATGAAGGTGATGATGATGATGAGGATGATGATGATGATGTTCATGATGATGATGATGGTGATGATGATGATGATGATGATGATGATGATGTTCATGATGTTCATGATGAGGATGATGATGATGATAATGATGTTGATGGTGATGATGATGAGGATGATGATGATGATGTTCACGATGTTGATGGTGATGATGAATGATGATGAATGATGATGAATGATGATGATGATAATGACGATGATGAAGGTGATGATGATTATGATGATGATGATGAATGACAATGATGTTCATGATGTTGATGGTGATGATGATGAAGATGATGGTGATGATCATGATGATGATGATGATGATGATGATGATGTTGATGGTGATGATTATGATAAGGATGATGATGATGGTGATGATTATGATAAGGATGATGATGATGATGATGTTCACGATCTTGATGATGATGAACATGGCGATGTTGATGATGATGATCGATGATCAATGATCATGGTGATGATGATGATGATGATGAAGATGAATATGAAGATGATGAAGATGATGATCATGTTGATGATGATGATGATGATGATGATGACAATGGTGATGATGATGAAGATGATGAGGAAGGTGATGCCGATGATGATGTTGATGACGACGATGGTGATGATGATGTTCATGATGTTGATGGTGACGATGATGATCATGTTGATGACAATAATGATGATGAAGTTGAAGATGATGGTGATGATGATGGTGATGATGATGATCATGTTGATGATGATGACGATGATGATGATGATGAAGGTGATGAGGATGATGAGGAGGATGATGATGATGTTCATGATGTCGATGGTGATGATGATGATCAGGATGATGATGATGATGAAGGTGAGGATGATGATGAGGATGATGATGATGATGTTCATGATGAAATGGTGATGATGATGATGAGGATGATGATGATGTTCATGATGTTCATGATGTTCATGATGAGGA
>LPNX010887325.1:4639-32139 GCA_001517045.1 Pseudotsuga menziesii | reverse complement strand
TGTACCATTTTCAAGGTTTGATCTCTTAGATAACCAAAAAAAAAAATTAAAATATTATTTTTATTATTGGAAAAATAGTCATGCACTAGTCCTATATGTTCTCTATATGTATACAAGTTTTCGTAAGTTTATTCCATCATTTGGACACTCAGATGTTGCACCCACAAAAACATATACCTTATAATTTGTCACAAAAATAAAAAGTGCTCGTTAAAATTTATCTAGCTTTAGATAGTTAACAACATTTTCAATAGAAAAAAATATATATATATTTGGAAAGGTCATTCAATTTCCTACATTTCTTGTTTTTTACTGATCGCAAGATTCATTGTGTAAGTGTCTCAAAATATCCATGCAAGTTGATGGATGCCTGTTTTTTCATTTTTGTATTGCATCTAACGTGCCAAAAGAGACCCTCAAATTCTTGCACACACACTCATAAAAATTTACAATAAATTTAACATAATATTTTATGAAATAAATAATAAATATTAATTTTTAAGTTATAGGTATGTTATAAGGATATAATAAAAGAAACGAATTTGAGAAAAATGTAATTAAGAACATTATAGAAAACATAAACCATAAATAAAATCCAAGAATATTTAATTAATAAACCAAAGAATGTGCTTGAGGGTACTTCAAGTTTGAAATAAGTTAGGAATATAGCAATAAGCTAATGGAAAAGGGGGTGGATTCTAAGTTTCAAGATGATTTCTTATTATAAACATTTTTGAGATTATATTTATTTTGGTGCTTCAGAATTGAGAGGGTATACTCATTATATGTGATGGAAATAAGGTATTTATATATATGATTTTTAGAGTATATCCAAAATTAATAATAATTTATGTTGGTTAAACTAGGGGTTCACTCATTAATGTGATGAGAAATAGGTTTTTGTTTAGATTATATTCGAAATTAGCAATAATTTTTTTTATGTTTTTTTTATGGCTATCAAAAATCATTTCATATCCAAACAACCAACAACTTAGAATGAGGAATATTTTTATAAATTTATTCATTTATTCATTATATATGGACTCTATTAAATTAAATATTTATTTTATGTATGTTTAAATTTTATTTTTACTATTTTATTTTGAAAATGAAAAAAATATATAAAAACAATGGCCAAATAGATAATCAAAATAAGTACTTCATAAAAAGTAAAAGTTAAAAATGTTATGACTCTAAATAATAGTAAACTTAAAAGTGGACAATATTATTAGAATTTAATGATTTAATTATGATTTAGAAAGAAATAGTTTGAAAAGTTGTTCATATAATTATCAATAAGTTCTTTTATAAAGACAAGTGATAATATGGTACAATTTTATTAGGTATAATGCTTAATATCATGTGTTTTCTCTTAGAAGGTTATAGGTTCAATTTTAGAGAGGAATAGGGTATGTACACATCTTTAGACTTTAGCAATTATATCCATTTGGTAATCTACGTTTTTTTTATTGGGAAAGTAGATGTATGTCAATTATAATCTCAAGAAATAAACTATATTAATTCTTGGATAATAACGTTCCACAAATAATAATAATAAAATATTTGAAATGTTGAAGGAACTCAGTTCCCAAAAACAATGGAGTTACTAAATTCCAATTAATTGGAAACTCCATGGTTAAAGTAGTTACACAATAAGATGCTCCCTTTTAGGCTTCATGTTAATGTGTCAACATATTATTTTTATAGTAATAGAGTCCTACTCTAAAGGGGTGGGTGTTCATTATAGGAAATTTCAACTCAAAATGGGTCTCATAATGAAAATAATAAAATAATAGTTAAAATAATAAAATAATATTTATTAATTTTGTAGAAAGAAAAGAAAAAAAAATATTTTTTTTGTTTGTATTTTCGACATATCTTCGTATATATTTACTCAAATTTCAATCAGGAGGGCTCATTGGATGCGTATTTCAATTCTGCATCCAACAAGTACCCACTCTGCATAGTTTTGACGGACCTCTCTACCCCAAATACAAGAAATACCTGAAAAACTGTGATGACGATGTCATCATCATGTTTTTCAGGTATTTTTTTTGGGGGGGTAGCAGCATCTGTCAAAAGTATGCAGTGTGGGTATTCGTTGGATGCATAATTTAATTTTGCATCTAGAGAGCTCTCCCACTCGAAATTTGAATAATAACACAGGGAGATATGTCGAAAATACGAACAAAAAAAGTAGTTTTTTTTATGATACCTATCCCCAAATTTATATTAAAAATTTTTTTAATACCTATACAGTATTTCAAATTTAAAGCAATTTCATTGGCTAACACATGATGACATGGAATTTGAGTTAGGGTTGAAAGGCCCATTTTGAGTTGAAATTTCCTCTAATGAGGGTAGGTTGATTTTCCCAATGTCTTTCTTATTATTGATTTCACTAAAGTGATATCATTTCTTCATTAACATATATGGGTTGTAATCAATTAAAATACTCTACATTAAACCTCCTTACCTCACCTCAAAAAAGATTTAATCCTGCTATGAAAATGTGACCCCAAAAAAGATTTAATCTTGTTATGACAATGTGACCCCAAAAACGATTTAATCCTCCTATGACAATGTTAATAAAAGTATGGGGGAGGTAAGTGTTCTTATCGATGGGATGTTTGGAAAGTATGTCAAGAGAAATATGCAAAGAGTAGAGTCCAAACAAGCACTCAATATAGATAGAAATATTATGGGCCTTCATCTAAGTCTAGGTATTCTTGATTGGATTTTTCCTTCACATCGATTGTGCACTTCGATTTTCATGATTGATGTTGTTCAATTTGTATTTGATTTGAAGAATCTCTAGCAAGGTATGGAGCACCGTAAAGGAATTCGAAGAGACCAATTGAAATGTAGCATCCTCAACCAAACAATTAAGTTGATAGAATGAGGAAATAGAGAGCTAGTCAAAGAAAGAGCATGACATGAAATTGTGACATTGACGTAAGCGAGTACATTACAATTTTACAATAATGGAAAGAAGAGTGAGACATAATCCTTCATAACTATCCATCCATGAAAGTATGCCAAAATGGACTCAACCATAGTGAATTCAAATATTTGGATGGAAGTATGTTGGAACATCTCCATATCCCTCTAGTGATTGTAGGATCTCCCATTTCTAGCACATCGAACACTTTTATTCATGCAAGCCTCAAACAACCTGTTTAAAACTTTTATGTAAATTGAACAAGATGTTGTTGAAACATGAGTGGACTTGAGCATTACTATAAAATCATGATTTAGTTAATTTTCTAGTTTTATTTTCCATTTCTAGTAAGCATTGTTTGTTCGTTTTTCTTTGAACCCAATTTGTGAGGAACATGGTAGACATTTTTTGGAGAAAGAGAGAATGTAAGAAGCTTTTAAATGAAACCTATTCATAAGAAAAATTAGAGGTAATTAATGTGTCATATATATATATATAATTTTCACTTAATTCTTCATAAAAATGAATAATAATATGGTTATATTTTTTAGTATAGTATATTATAAACATTCTTTATTAGAAATTAAATTAATATCATCACTTTATTTTATATAACCTATAATTTTTTTTCGGAAGAAAAAAAAACCTTTTATTCATAAAATACACCGTGTTCTACTTAACAAGTTGCTTCGATACATTTCAGTTTCCCCTTTCTACAAAGGTTCGTCGCTCTTATCAGCTTACATAATAAAGCTACCTCTTGGAGTCTGTCGTGTCTTCTTGAAATCATGTTTTGACGTTTAGATCATTATGTAAGAGAGAGTAGTTTGCCCATTACTGTGTTCCTTTATCTCGATCACATGAGGTTGAATCGCTAAGGCCAATTTGGATTGAGTATCTGCCTCTGAGTTCAACTCTTTTTATATATGTGAAAAAGATACCCATTCAAAATGGGTCCTTAGAGTTTGGATTTATGTTAAAAGGTATTGAAGGTGGGTGCTTTAATAAGGTTTTTTCTACTTTTTCAATTAATTACCATTTTTGAATCCCAAAAGATATTATTTTTATGTATTTACTTCTCTATATTATTACTATGTATTTACTTTTTTTTGGCATTTTTAAAAAATACTTTGTTGCTTGTTGCTAGTCTTGCTGCATATTTTATACACAACTTAGATGTCTATATAAACTAGATACATATATAAAACTTAATAAATTTAAATTTAAATTATTTATATCTTTCTTTTCAAAACAATAAATCATAATTTCAAAAAAATTATTTATATCATAAATTTCTAAATAATATTCTCATATATTATAAAGAATGTTTTAAAATATATAAAACTAATAAAATATATATCTTCTCTTTAATAAAATTCAATATTAATCAATATAAACAATATTCTCTTCCCAAAATTTCAACATTAAAAATCTAAACATCGCATCCAAATACTACCTTAATTTCAAGAATATATTCATCATTACTCTTGTTTCTTGTGGCTATCCCTACCTTCAAGAAAACACAAAAAAAACCTTCAACCATCACTCATGAAGTATAAGCAGTGCTCTTCGTGTGTCCAAAATATTTGTCATAATGATCTAGCCCGGACATTAACTATTTTCACATGAGATAGATTGATAGACCGCCACTACTTTGACAAGACCTTACATCAAACACTGGTAGTGCCTCAAATAATGGTAGTGCATTTCCATTTGTATTCACAAAAGAGGATTACTCACGGAAAAAACAAAATTCATGAACATGTATGGTGAGAAACAGGTGGCTTTTTATTATTGACGAA
This sequence comes from Pseudotsuga menziesii, assembly GCA_001517045.1. Classification (NCBI taxonomy): domain Eukaryota; kingdom Viridiplantae; phylum Streptophyta; class Pinopsida; order Pinales; family Pinaceae; genus Pseudotsuga; species Pseudotsuga menziesii. The sequence continues at coordinate 27,396 of LPNX010887325.1, read as the reverse complement.
TATAACGGCCCTCTAAATAGAGCCCTGGTCGTCTCATTAGTGCAAATGATATTCTGAAAACTAAACTTCAGCACACAAAAAGATAGTATAGGGAATCTAAAATTCTTCGATGGATAAGAAGAAAAGACAGCGTGATCCTCGCGCGCGTGCATGTACGCAATAGCAATAGCGGGAAACCCTAACGGCCACTCTTTTTTAAACCCCTGGGCTTTCAGACGACGGTGGTTCCAGTTTTATCGTCGACCGACCTTCATTGGGTTTCTATGCTGCGCTCGCTTCAGCTTTAAGGCCTACTTTTTTTAATTTGATTAAGAGTGACTTGCTACAGTTTAGTTAATCAGTTTAGTTGATTTGCTTACGAAAACCTGTAAATAGATCAATAGATTAGTTAGTTGATAAATGGATAATTGGTAACAATGCATAGATAATATAAAACATGACTGATAGTTGATAAATAGATAAATGATGGTGATAATATGTAGCTAGCCATGGATAACTCACAGTTAGCCGAATATGAAGAATACAAAATTTTCCAAATTATCTTTCATATAACTACCTCTTAACCATTTGATCAGGATCTTCATGATCCAACCACAAACTATGTAAATGTGCTAATCTACCAGACTCAAACTCACTCCCTCTCCCTCTCCCTCTCCCTCTCCCTCTCTGCGACCAATCAGATTCTTTTCAACAACTAAAACTAACTTTCACCGTGTGGATCGCTAATTACAATGCCAAAAAATAGTCGTTGATCGATTAAAATCGGTTTCTTATAATGATATTCTAAGAAAACCGAACAATAGGAATGGCCACCAAATCCACAAACAAAACTCAAGATTACCTTAGTTACTGTTCAGGTACTTGGGTTGTCTCTTCGATTTGATCACAGGTATTATCATTATTTTAAATTTCTGGATTCACTGTGTTTTCAATCATGCCGTGCACGTTTTCGATTCGCCGTTCGGTTGTCTCTTTCGATCTGATCGCAGGTATAAACCTACCAAATTCACTTCGATTTCAAGTTGTCCACGTTTTCGATCGACTATTCGCCATCCATCATGAGAAATATGAGACTTGACTAGACTTGTCTTTTGGCATGTTATGCAGTACAGCAACCGACCTGCTTTGTAGCGTTTTTAGTAAGTTTGTAGAGATGCAGGAATCAACTATCTAAGAGTTTATAACGATCGAATAAAGTCGTTTGCTTGTAATGATCTTAAAGAAAACCGAGGAATCAAGGTATGGTATGGTATGGCCACCAAATCACCAAACAAAACTAAAGATTACCTTAGTTAGTTAATGTTCAGGTACCTCGATTGTCTCTTAGATTTGATCATAGGTATTATCATAAATTTAAATCTCTTACAGTCACCGCATTTTCATTCATGCAGTCCACGTTTTGGATTGTCTCTTCGATTTAATTGCAAGTATTAATGTATTATCCTCCTAGATTCAATGTGTTTTCAATTTGTCCACTTCTAGACTTAGCCATCCATCACAAGGACTAGAACGAAACATGAGATTAGCCATCCATCACAAGGACTAGAACGAAATATGAGATTTGATGTATATTCTACAATTTCTCCAAGCATTCACAGCTAGTCCTTACTCTAGCTTTATGAATAGGCCCATATCTACATGGACAAACATGTTACTTAGATAAACTTTAAGTTAATTGAGAGCTACATTAGCTCCCTTCTTTTAGGAATCTAACATGTCACTATGTAGGCTCAAGAATTTGTAATGCCAATTTATATTGGGAAAAAATAGTCATAATTGTTCATTAAATTGTAAAACAAAACATATATCTAAAATTATTGGAAATGTGATGTCTCTAAAATTCAAAATTAAAAAAAAAAAATTCATAGGCTAATAAAACTGCTAGATCTTAAGGACATTTTCATTTTTACTGTGAAATAAAAACTTGTTTGAAGAACTAAGCCTAAGTTCTTTTTGTTGTTTCTTTTGTGTGTTTTTTCATGTATGATAATGATGTCTACATGTCACTATTCTATTTTATATGTTTATTTTATTTACTAACATGTCGATCCTTATTCTTATTATGTTTATGTCTTACTTTCATATTACATTTATTTATTTGTTTGTTTTTAATGAAGAGGCTGACTTACCTCTCTATGTCAAGGGGTGAAGGGCTGGAGTGGTCGGGTTTCTGTCCCTTTTGACTCACTCGGACAGGTAAGGTTCATATGCTATGGGGTTTACTTAGTTCATTGTGAACTAATGCATTTGTACCTTTTTTTTGCAATGATTTCTCCTATTAACCTAGTTTTGCAAACATGACGAAACAAAATTCTAAGATCTACAACTATCTGAATCCTAAACAGCATTATTCCTAGGCTCACTAAATGAGAAAAGGGTCCTACACTTAAATAAACATATGTTGGTAATCTATGGTGAAAGGAATTTATACCTTTGATAAGACTATGTGCATGTTTTAAAATAATGGTGTTGAAGGTCTAACAAGTATAGCACAATAAAACTATGATAAGAGGGTTTAAACTTTAGCATATACATATGCATTCCATAACTATGGAAGGGTTTAAGAGTAAGGTCGGATCGCATACTATGGAAATGGGGATTATTTTGATGGCAAAGAGTATGAAGGAAAACTATAGGCGGATGGGTTTTGATTTCGATGAAGGTGGCGGCGAGGTTGGCGCATTGAATGCTCCTCGGGTTGCACAAGCTTCATGTCTCATGCATTGCACTAGGGTTTGCTGAGCAATTGTTTGGTTCTTCATTTTGGTTTGGAGGGAGGTTTCGTGCTCCAAGTGGGGGTTGCGCATACCATGCAAAACTTACAGTTTGTCCATGGAAATGTTTGACACGTATCCCCATGTTCAATATGGATTCACCTTTTTAACTTTGGTTTGGATTTACAGTGGCTGCGTACTTCTAATTTTTTGTATTGGTTTCATTGGTGCAGGTTTCAGTAGCATGGGTACTCTGCTTTAAAGGGAAGAGCTTGAGTTGACTACACAACCATCCTAGGTAAGCCCACATATAGAAGGGGCCCGTACCCAATGTTAAATTTGTTATGTTATTACACAGTTTTGATTTTGGGTCTCAAAAATGTTGGTTTGTAGTGCTTAAGCTATTCGATGTTGGTTTTGGGTGTTGGGGTTCCTTCTTTTCTTTTGGGCATGTCAATGAGACTATGTACAGTCACTTGTATGGCTCTCTAATGTAAATATGGGATGTTTAAACTTTAATAGAGACTCGACTCTACTTTTTTTGTTTACCATTAGCTTTGTAATGGATTGTTTTGGGTTTTAAATAAATATTACAGGGTTTCTTTGTTTTATTATGTCTCTCTAAATGAATGCGTTTATAATGCTAATAGTGTCATTTCTTTGCAATGGCACTTACGATGTCATTGCTCTGATATTTGATATGAATTGTGGAACTGTGGTTTAGTTGATTCATTATTTCATAAGGATGTAGCTCTGTCAATTTTTAAAAAAAATTGATGGAAGAGCTTAGCTCTATCTGTAAGCTAGATGTGGCAAAATGTTTATTTTATGGGAAGCCATAATGGCTAATCCTGTGTGAATAACACAACCTCTATAAATGTTTTTAATACTTTAGTTTTCGCTTGCAGGATTTGATATTGCATTTGTATGGTTTGGTTTATTTTAAATGCTCCCAATTGAGCTCTATGCGATTCGAAACTCGGTCAAATGCTTGGGTGGGTTTAAGGTTTTGTAGCTTATTTGTTTTAAAATGTAGTGAATATATAAACTCACATTTAATGGATTCGGCCTTGGATCGCGTGGATAGTTGACTCTGATAGTGGTTTTTAACCTTTGGTTCGTTAATATAGTTTGTGTGGCTATTTATCTTTCTTATCCTTTTTAACTTCATGAACGTAATGTGTATGGGAATGGAAGTCTCTTTGTTTGGATTTTCTTAGTTTACTATAATTTATTTAAACGGGTTGCATTCATAAATTTGGTTTGGAAAGAAAGGCATGCTGTCAATCTTAATGTATAAGTTTATAAGTTTTGTATAATGTTTGATTTAATTTACTTTCAGAGGTATAATGTTTATAAGTTTTGTGTATTTAGATGTTTTAAATTTTTCTCGCAGATGAAATATGCCATAAATTCGCTTAGGTTATAGTTTTGGTTTTTTGGATTAGAATGGATTCAATCCCTGGTGTGAATGTTTATAAATAAGTAAGTTCGTAATTTGTTCTTTTAATTTTTATGTTTTAACGTTTGTGCAAGGTCTAAATAATGATTAGCTTAATAGCCAAAATGAGTTTTGTTTATCATTTTAGGTTTAATTAGTTGATTTTGTAATCTTTGGTTTATTTTAAAATGTGATCTAGGCTGCAACTTAGTTTGTATTTTTAACTTAGTAGTTAGGGTTTGAGGATTACAAAATCTAACATAAACTTCTAAACTAATTACATGTAAATTGTAATAACTCTTTAACAGTGAGATTTCTATTTAAGAATTTAAATGATGAGTTTTACTTTAAACAATGAAACATCGTGAAGCATATAAACAACTAAAAAATAAAGGTTGTATATATTTAATTAAGAGCATGAATATTATATAAGTATAACTTGAACACATAATTAACAAAATGGGAGAAGTAGAAACCTCATACCTGCAACTTTTTAGCTTTTTTTAATGGCTATGAACACTGCACACTTAAACCCACAAAATTAATTAAACCCTAATTACTTCTGACCTCTAGATCTATTTTAACTAGATAACCTTGGAACTACCACGTTCCGTCCAACCATGACCCAGAAGTGTTCCTAGTTCTAATCTAGATCCCCCGAGCTCGCTCCAACATGCAAGTAGTCTAGAACTCCTGAAGGTGAGGCTTCTCTTATTTGGAATATCGAGATGTATATAATATTTCTTTTCTTTTAGAATGCTCTCCAAAAAAAATTAGAAATAATGTTCATCATAGATCAGATGAGATCCCCCAAGCCTTCTCTTGGATTGGGTTTTTATAGACAATCTTTAGGAAATGAAAGTTGTTTTAAAACATCACTTAGATCAAGAATCCATTATTTTAACTTAGAAACCTTTTACTAGTTCCTAATTTGACTTTTAGGATTGAATATATGTATTTAATCATTTTAGTAAATAATAAATGCATAGACTCCTTATTTATTATTTTTAGTTATCTTTATTTTCTTATATATATACTATATATATAATTATTATTTTATTCATAATATATATAACCATATATATTATTGTTAATATTTATTTATGCATCATATAACATGATCTCATTTCCATGATGCTTTCATTAGCTTATACTATTTCTTTTATCAAGGCCTTAGGTAGGGTTGGTTAACTAAGTTAGGAAACTCTAGATCCTCCTTGCATGTTGGATTACCTTGTGTATCGTGGTAGTTCCTCGATACTTGATAAGAAGTATATTTGAAATTTCATTTAATCAACTCAAATTAAGTAATATAAGGGTCACTGCTTTTCAGAGTCGTTCTCACTCAACACAATTAATTTTAGTAACTTCTAGTGCTATTCAGAGCCTAAGCTCAACGCTAAATAATTGGGAGTTACACTTTAGTGCAATTCCAGAGCCTCTCGCTCAACATTAATGCTAGGATGTACTTGTATAATACATCTAGGGATACAATGGCCAAGGATCCGATGTTCTAGAGATTATGCTCAACATCAATTTGGAATGCTCCAAGGCTTATGCCCAACACTCCCAATCTTATAACTCATGTGTTCCAAAGCTTATGCTCAATACAAAATCTCATAGCCCATGTGCTTGAGAGCTTACGCTCAACACAAAATTTCATAACTCATGTGTTCTAGAGCTTGTGCTCAACACAAAATCAAGTATCACTTATGTGTTTTAGGGTTTACGCCCAACACATTATAGAACTTAATCATGCATTCAGTCTTATGCACACTTCATCACAATAATCATCTCACTATATGCATTAAGGTAAATCACAGAATACATCAAGTACATCATACTACGATAATAATCTTTGTCCATCAGGGTCCATTCCCAACATATACAATCCAATATATGATAATAAAAACATATGCATTGGCTTATGCCCAATATATCTAACTAATCAACAGAACTCATGTGCAATGGGGCATTATGCCCAATATACAAAAATAAACATCAAAGTAACGCATGTGTCATGGGACTCATGCCCATTATAGTTAAGGTCAAAATTCAGAATATTACACGAAATTATTCATCATTTTCAATACTAGTCTATTTACTTAAGTGGGTAGAATATACGCTAGCTTGCACCATTTTCATATGCTTAACTTACTTTTAGGAAATTTTTATGGGAAAACCTAAAGGATGTGCCCCATGTTCATATATGGAAACTTTGGTAATTGTGTTATCATAAACTAGTGTAATATCTTAAGTTTTTAAAGGCTATTTATTTTTATTTATTATTATCATTTTATTTTGTGATGTAATAATAAGTTCTGAGTTAGGAAGCTTGGAACAGTTAAAATATTGTGAAACAGTTTTAAGGTGTTGAGTTACAAACTCTGGAGCACCAAACATCATTACTTGAACTATTGTCAAGTTAAGTGTTGAGCAAGTTAAGATATAGAGCACTTGGACTCTTTTTAAATAAATGATGTTGAGCTAAGAGCTCAAGAGAATCATAGACAAATTAATATCATTATTTTAAAAGACATGTATCTCTTCTATGCTTTCTAGCCGAGGATTATTTATCTTCCAAAAGCTCATATGAGTTCATTTACATGGATTATTTATCTATTATAAATGTGTTATATATCTATTCAATTTCGTATAAAAATTATAAACAGAGTTTTCGGCTGAGTTTGTGTAAACAGTGACATATAAATATGCTATAATCAAACTATGTGATACATGTTTTATAAAATCTATTATAGGTTGTAAGATCTAAAAATTTATTATTAAGCATTGCACTTATTCACATTTTCTATTTATTTTCGTGGGATTGTCCTTATTGCTACAAATTCATACAATATGAAAATATAAATATTAAAATTATTCATAGGTAAGGGAAAAAGATCCCAGAATACCTAATTAGGTAGAGGATCCAAGATGTAAATCTAAGCACCTTGTCCCTAAAACATGCATAGGTTAATAAACGTATATATGTATATATTGTGGAACAAAACCATTATAAACTCAACTATGGAATCTTATTGAATCAATCATATCATTAAACAAAAACTAAACCTTTATCTAATCAAAACATTATTTCGAATTAAAGAAAACAGGCAAGGTGTATGAACATGCCTCATATTAATGAACTAAACAAGAGTAAACAAAAATCATTTCGAATATACTTTTCTATATAAATGGGACGATAGAATCCTCTACGATTTGAGAAGATAATGGATTTGGGGAAATCGTTAAAATTCCATCAAAACTTATCTGAGAAAATTTTCCCATGAATCAAACAGTCAATACAAATGATTATTCCTTGGCTTGAATTTCAACGTTTTAACTATAGCATCCACATATATATTAAACCCTAGGTTTTTCCTCTTGCATGAAGAATTGAGTAAAGTGTCCATATTAATTAAAGTCAGCTTGGCATCCATTACAAATCAATTTAGTAAGCATAGGATTATTATTTTAAAACCATGATAAACCCAAGATTGAATCTTATAGAGGAGGATTTTTCCAAACACATCACAATGTCTTATGACTAAGTAATAGGCTAGAAATCGAATCCCGATACATAAAAAAACCATTCATAACGGAACCCAAAATCAAAATCCACAGACAAGTGTCATAAGATCAAGCTGCGAGCATTGATGAAAGGAGTAAACTTTCTATCCGACCATTTGCACCAATCGGACGATATGGCTTGCATGAGCTTTCACATCACGCATTGCTGGTCGTCCGATCGATGCAAATTGTCTCATAGATCGGGTAGAAAGTTTACTCCTTGATCAAAGAATCAACTCATGCTATAATAGTTAAAAACATCAACTACGGGTTAATTAAATCGTGATATATCTCGTTGGAGATAGAGACTAACATTTTTTAGAACACAAAGCATCTAAAACAATAGATGGGGTCATGCCGGCAATTATTGGCCAAGGATCGAATCATGTGATGGAAAATCCAACAAAGCCAAATCATAAGCCGTGATTTGGGATATCAAGTTATATCATGTTAAAACAAATTATCGTACATAAATTTTTTATAAAGAGTATTGCTACTAGCATTTACTAGAGCCATATATGAAATAGTTATAAGTCTAAAGACATACGTGGACTTAGATAGAAATCACTATACCCATTTTACAACATCATAGCAATCTATTTAAACACATAGGTAATTCCATTCACACAAAGATAAACATTTTAAATTACACATCAACATTTGAACCAGACTATCGTTCACTATAGAGTTATTCACACAACCAAGAGGTTGTTGTAGCTAAAACCAAACTCAAATATAGCTTTTCATTAAAGAGAAACAAAGAAATAACACTCACGAACTATGTATTCGCCCATAAACACTATTTCCATAACAACAAACATCAAGAGTGTAATGCACCTAAAACTAATAATTTGTCATTAATTTTTGTTGAGGTATTTTATTTATTATTTTAAATGTTTTTGAACAAATTTGTAATGAATTATTCTTTTATTAATAAAAAATACTGAAGGAACATAAGTGGAAGAGTTGTTGAGTGTTTACTCACCCACAAGAAAGAAATACAAGTGGTTGAAGCTCTTGAGTGAGAACTCAAGGTGGAGGAGGCATCTTCCCCAAAATTAGGTCACAACTCTTAGTTAAGTACTAAAGAGAAGGAGGCTTATAAATGACCAAGTCCTAAGCAAATTACTATATAATAGTATTCCATTAGAAAGAAGGAGAATGGCATTGGATAGGGATTAAATATGATAATTCAATAGATGGCGCATTAAGTGGATTTTGCTCTTGTGGTTCAGGGAACAGGATCGGGGGTTTTGGATCAAGTAACTTGGCTTCTCTTGGAGTTGGCTAGGAGGAACACCTATTCCATTTCTATTTTCCCAGCAGCGGTGCCACATTCTTACTTTATGTTTAAATTATAGTAGGCTATGTATTCTAGATATATATTTGATGCTATGTTCATAAATAGAAATGTTTTTATTTAATCTTATTGCATAGTTATCTAACATGTATCGATTTAGATCTTGTTTATGTATCAAACATAAATCCGTTTATGTTTTTTTTTCTATCTAAGAATGATTAATTATGATTAGGAAGGCTTCTTAGATCTAGAATCCATACCCAAGTTAGGGACTTCTAAATGATTTTATATATTCTAGATTCGATTTATTTCCTTAAACAAATCTATATTAATGAATTATATTCGTTCTTTCTTATGCCGTAGACTTAATTAATTTTTGATTAAAGTAGTTATAGTTAACATGTTTAAATATTAAACAATTTATAGTCACATTGAAATCAAGGAAATGCAATTAAATAAACTAGGATTAAGTTATTTATAAACTATCAAGATAAATTCACAATACATTCACAATTTATGACTTAACTAATTATTTAGTTTAAGAATCACAAGTATCTATAGTTGCATATCAATTTAGATATCTACATACAGTATAGATATTATACAAATAGTTGCATACATGATCATTATACATAACATATAACTTATCCAACCAAATCCTTTACGTATCTAATGCTCCAGACTCAGGAATCCAAAGTAATCCACATCACAATTGTAATCAAATCACATAAGCGAATATTCCATTTCTAAAGACCAATAGTAATGAAATCTACAATGGCAGCTGAGCATTAATTAAATATAGTAAGCAGATCAATAACAAATCCAAAACAAATTATAGGCTTGTATGATATTTTTTAACCATGTTTTCAATAATAAACTATTCCACAGAAATCGCAAGACCCTATGGGTGATATTTTAATAAACAATAATAGGTAAATATTATGGATGTTATCCCATTTTAATGGCTACCATCGCTTACACAAAAGATAAGCATAAGCCTTTTATACAATGGCTAACGGATGCTGCTTAAAAACACTAAACCCTCATACGGGTTAGTAATGATATTATTATTATTGCATACTCCCATTGTAAACATAACTGAGATATTTTTTAAATAGTATTATCAAAACATATTCATGGTCATGATACCATTGAAGGATGGTAGCCAATAAATAAATCGAAAGAGTATACAAGTATAACCACAAAGTAATTCGCAATAGAGACCCTAAGGGTTATTTCATTTATTTATACAATAAAAATTATCAAAATAAATGTACACATATAAGGTGTGGGTGTAAGACCATCTATCATGGCTTCAACCTTTGTTTTTAAACCATAAATAAACTTCAATTATAGAGTAAAAAAAGTGGTGGTAATACCATCTGTGATGGAACCCACAGTACCCACACAAGTACTAAAACAAACCCTAATGCACTTAAAACAAATACAAAGCAGAGAGGTTGTAAATCCCTATGTAAAAATAGATTTTAAACCCCATAGGATTTCAAACAAACACACTACACTTATCTTGCACAGAGTTGGAGTGGTTTTCCTCCTCTCGGATCCCTTCGCTGACGCTCTAATACCTGCATCAAACCACAATTTATTCAGCGACGGTGGATAAAAAAATACTTAAAATACAAATTGAATACCAGAGTTGGGGTTTTGGGTTCCTTACATGGGCATTCTAAGACACAGGACTGGGAGGAGGTCACCTTGTCGCCTTCCTCTCCAGTGCTCCTAAAACCTACATAATACACAATTGCAGTAAAATGCAACTTATGAAAAAAATTAATCCTGGAAATAAGTTAAACGCTAGAAATGCTAAGACTCTTTACATGGTGTGAGTTGCAGAGAGGCCACGGGTCATCTCCTCTAGGAAGACCCAAGTATTCCTTCTCTGCCTGCATAAACAAACATTGTAGTGTCAATATTATAGTTAAACCATTAACACAAACATGCTAATAAAACACTTGCAACATTAAATCGAGTTTAACTGGTGAAGGGTAGGGATGAACTAAAATCGATGGCTGAGCGAGGCAACAAGTTCTAGATGACCATGGACACCATGAACAAGCACAAGAATACCTTGGCAAGAAACCAGTTACATTTCCATCAAACACCATAGCAGCGGTTACACCATAAAAACCAACAAATCACCATTAACTGAGCATAGCTCGACTCTCTCTCTCCCACAGACCAAACAAACCAAGAATGAAGGATTCAGATAGAGTTTCCAACACAATAAACCCTTGTAGGACACTAAATGCAAAACCTTACAAGTGGACGATCGAGATAAGATCTTGAAGCTAGCATGGATAGTTTCGTTTTCAACTCGCAGCGAGGACATGCTTTAAAAACTCAAGTCAACTTAGGTACGACACATTAAACTCTCATCCAGATCGAATGATGGCTTTTCCAACATTTGAATGGAACCTTTAGCACAATGATAAGAACCATATCATATAACATAAATCTATTGCAATATAAACCAACGATATAATATATTATATTAACATTGCAAACCACGGTTTAAAACCATGTCAAATTCCTTATGTTCAAGCTGTAGACCCTTCGCACCTTAGGACCAAGGTCCTTAGCAGTACCTTATACCATGGGCTTAGGAATATGGTAAGGCTCGTGGCCACATAAAACCATTATCATAAAAACTTATTGCATTGCAAGGTGGGATCAAGACTATGGTATAGTCTCCTAACCCTTGGGGCTAGTAACACCCTAGTAACTATAACAAAAAACAAAGCAAGAAAATGTAAAACATCACCTTCGGGCATGGCTGCACGCAGTAGATAGACTATTCCCTTAACGCAGTTGGTGAAGCCTAACATAGGCAGCGAAAGGATACAAGTAACTTAAATAAGCATCACTATCTAAACTCAAGTAATATTCCTTGCTAAGAGTTGTATGAATGTTGCTAGTTAAATGCATATACAATTTTTTTTTCTTTTTTATTGAGGTGTGTGACAAAGAGTTATGTAAACCATCTTATACATCTCAAAATCGATTCGCAATACTCAATACAGACTCATAAAAATTGTTACCTTGTGTGAGGGACAAAACTCTTAAACCGAGTTCCATATGCAAAAATCATTAAACTCCTTATAAGGCGTCAATAACCAAACTAGATAACCAAACTAGATAAGAGGAAGGAATGGAAACTTAGTTTTAAAACTCCAATACTCTTTCCTATGAGTTGGAATTGTCCTTTAAATTCCAAGATCTTACGAAATTTCTCCACGCTGCTTGTCAATAGTCATGCCTAGCCCAAAAGCACCTACAAAAAATTTTGAAACGTAATCAACATTGTACCTTTGGACGAGAAAAGAAAAAATAAACAAGGAAACGCAAACTACAAATAGTGAAACGTTACCCACTAAAGAGAGGGTGTAGATTCTTCTTCAACGCTACACCATACAAAACCTCCCTCCAAGTCTACCAGCATCTAAGTCCTCGTGGACACCATTGGAAAAACCTGGGTTCGTAGACTAAGAGGTCTGGAAATAATGGTGAAACCCTCACCCATCCTCCTCTTCGTTCACCAACAAGAAAATTCATGAAATGAGGCTCACGTAGGAGGGTTTGGAAAGTCATTAAACAATGCATTCATTCACTTGCTAACATGGAGGTCAACCATCACTTATTCACTTACCATTCACATGGACTAGGTACAATACATCCAAATCAGATAGAATCGAAATGATGAAGTTTTAAATGTCAACAACATCGCCTTGGGTCTAGTGTTGAGGACATAAATCTTAGTCTAATGAATCCTTAAAACCTTGTTTTATAACCCATAAACTATATATATAATATAGCTTAAGGACGTACAATTAAATTAAAATACAACCTTTGAAATTGGAACTTATATATGGGTGTGTTTGTTTGTGTGATTGGAAAATCCACCAACTACTATAAATTCAAAGGCTAGATAATGGTCATTTAAACATAGTAGAAGCCACATTGCTTCATAGTATAATCTTACAAGCCTTTGGTTAACAAAATGTCTTCCCTTATATTTTGGATACTTAGGCCAATAATAAGAATAGAAATACCTACGCAAAGAAAAACAAGTAATTCATTAGTAAGATAACTAAGTAAACCCATCGATTACTGGACAAATCCAACCACAAACAAAACACTTCAAAAAGTAAACAATTAATCTTGGAAGATTCTATACAAAGGATGTAGAGATAACTAGATCAAGTATAATGAACTAGAAGAATTCGTAAGAGCTGAAATAAACAATTAAGATACAAACATATAGCTCTATCTACAAAATTTATATTTTAAACTAGAGAAAATAAAACTCAACATTAATTACATGCCTTAGAGGAGGAAATTACTAGACATCTGCTACAGAGAATAGGGCACCCAGTATGCAAATATTAAAACATGGTTTAACATTGAAATGACAAGTAATATGAGGCCTTGCCTAAGCTAATCCCCATAAAAGGGAAAGGGTTATCTTTAGATAAATAGACCTTGGGAACCATAAATAGTTACATCGTCTTTAACACATATTAAATGAATTAAAAACAATAGAATGCATGATAAGAAATGAAATGAAAAAACAACGACAACACTACTTTACCAATGAACAGAAGAACAGTCGTAATATTCAAAAGTATAGATATGAAGAACCAAACATATTCTTCCAAGTGCTAAATTTAACTTACGAAAGTACAACACGAAAACACAAAAATCACTTTTATAGTTAAATTATGAAATATGAGGTTAAAACCAAGCAAGAAGGGTAACCTCCTTATGTTTACAAGTTTATAAAGACCCTTACAAAAAAAAGAAAAAAAAAGTGTAATTGAGGGACATTACAAGTGGTATCAGAGCTAGATTCAAAAACTAAGAGACCTAGGATCTTGTCACCAAACTACTTCAAAATTCCAATTAGAATCAATGTAATAAATTTTCACTTGGTGCACATTTTAATTTCAGAAACAAAATCGAAACTAAAAAAGATGACAGTCAGTATGGAAATTTGACCTTGCCACCTCTAAGAGAGGAGTTGGTGGTGGAACTAAATGACAGTCTTAAGGTTGCTACCCCCTCGAAACTGTTGAAAACAATGCAAAGCTTACAAGTTGAATTTCAAAGTTTCAAAGACAACAACATCAAAGAAAGGTGGAAACAACATGAAGTAAACAAAGGAATGTTACAAACACTTACAAAGATAAGAAACATGCATCAAACAACACACTCGACAAGTGATCCCGTAAATAAACATCGTCATGGAAAGAGAAATATCATCCCAAAACTTAAAAATATAAGAAGGTTTTGAGAATCTCCATATTCCTCTTTTGAAGGTACCAAGGACTTGCTACACATTAGAGGAAATTTGGGGTCTAAAATGGGCCTTATAAGAAAACGTTTCAATAATAAATTTTGTGAGTTGGAATTCAAGAACCAATAGAATTTCAATAAATTGAGTCAACCATAATGGTTGAATTGAAATATTTGTCATAAAAGAAAACTACTTTTTTTGTTCGTATTTTCGACATATCTCCGTGTGTTTTTACTCAAATTTCAAGCGGGAGATCTCATTGGATGTGGCATTTAATTTTGCATCCAACGAGCACCCACACTGCATACTTTTGACAGACCTTGATACCCCAAAAACAAGAAATACCTGAAAAAACATGATGATGACATGAAATACCTGAAAAAAATACATCATCATCACGTTTTTTCAGGTATTTCCTATTTTTGGGGTATAAGGGTTCATCAAAAGTATGGAGTGTGGGTACTTATTGGATGCGGAATTAAATTCCACATCCAACGAGCTCTCCCGCTCAGAATTTGGGTAAAAACACAGGGAGATATGTCGAAAATACAAACACAAAAAGTAGTTTTTTTCAATCTTCCTCCAAAATTAATAACTATTATTTTATTATTTTCCTTAGGAGGCCCATTTTAGAAACATAAAAGGGATAATAGCCTATAGGGTGAATTCTGAAAAATAAAGGCTCCAAGTTTTGAAGGATACATTGATGCAAGAGAAAAAGCAGAAGAATGGCTCTTGGTGATGAGCAAGTACTTTGAATTTCATCATTACTTAGGAAACATGAAAACCTGACTAGCCATCAACAATTTGAATGGTAAAGCTTCCATATGGTGGCAAGACTTAAAAATTGCTAAGAAACTGAAAGAGAAAGATCTCAAATGGAAGACCTTCAAGAAATTATTTCAGGAAAAGTATATGTCTGAATTGTTCTATGATAAGAAAATCAAGGAATTTCACAAATTAAAAATGGGTTCCATAACTATGGATGCATTAATCATTAGATTTTTGGAATTGTTGCACTACGTACCTTATATCAAGGATGAGAAAGTAAAGATACAACAATTTCTAGAATTCCTTCTTGCCTACTTCAATGTTAGAATTGAATTTGATGCCCCCAAGAATTTGGAGGCATATTTACACAAAGCAATGATATGTTATGATCATAATGAACATAAGACTAAAAACATAAAGAAGAATAAATAAAATTAGGAAGTCTCTATTTAAAATAAAAATAAATGGTTTAAACCATCCCCATACCAAAAGAACAATAACTTCTCAACAAATAAGAATTTAGGCAAATATGGGACTCAGTGAAGTCTACCTGCTCAAAGTGTCAATAAACCAACAACACATGAAGGAGAAAAAAAAACCCTAGTGCAAGTAAAATAATGGGGATGTCAAGCGCCCCATTACTACAAGGAGTGTCGAAATAAAATCAATAAAGTTCTAAACAACCCGTACGAAGAAGCAACAATAGAAGATGTTGCAAGAATGCCCCAGATTTGTGCTTCCTTGGAAGGCAGACAAGTAGACCATCAATTGACCATGGTCAAAGTAGAAGGTAAAATCTCAACTAAGCCTTTTTCCATTTTAATTGAACGAGGAGCTTTTCGAAGCTATGTCTCCCCTAAATTTATTGAAATTTGCAAATTAAACAAGGAAAAACACATCATACATTGGATGGTATAGCTAGCTACGAGAAATAGAAGAAATATTTATGAATTAGTTAAAATTTGTAAGCTGGAAATGAATGGATTTTCAACAGAATTATATTTGAATATATTTCCTCTAGGATCCTATGACATTTTAATCAGAATGTACTAGTTAGAACAACATCATACAATTCTATATTGTTTTAACAAAACCCTCACTTGCATCAATAAGAAAGGAAAACAAAAGATAGTGCAAGGAATAGCAAAGAAGGTTTATGATAGATAGATATCAACACTACAAGCTAAGAAATACATTAAAAAGTTGGAAAATGTGTGCAATCAATATCCAAGATATAAAAGAAAATGAAGAACATAAAATTGGTGATTTTCAGGTATTAATGGAGTTTAAAGATATATTTCCAAAAGAAATATCAAAGCTTCCACCAAAAAGAGACTTGGATTTTTCCATAGAATTAGTACCTGGGGTGGTACGAGTTTCAAACACCCCGTATATGATGAGCGCACCTGAGTTGGTATAACTAAAACTACAACTACATGAATTAATTGAAAAAGGGTACATTAGGCCAAGTGTGTCCTCATGGGGAGTACCAATCCTTTTTATGAAAAAAAAGATGGTATAATGCGCATCTGCATTGATTATCGATAGTTAAACAAATTCACTATCAAGAATAGATACCTGATTCCCACGATAGATGATATGTCTGATTAGTTTGGTGGAGCAAAAAATTATCTAATATTGACCTAAGGTTGGGATACCATCAAGTAAGGATTTGAGAAGACGATATAAGCAATACTACCTTTAGGTCTAGATACAATCACTCTGAGTTTGTGGTAATTCCCTTTGGGATAACCAATGCACCAATAATTTCATGTGCATGATGAAAAATATCTTCAATAAGTACTTAGAAAAAATTGTATTAGTATTTATAGATGATGATAGTAATCTACTACAAAAATGATAAAGACCATGAATAACATCTCAAGATTGTATTACAAACCTTACGATAGTTGAATTATTTTGAATTCTTAATAGCGCATATATATATGTACCAGATGGAAATAGTTAGCTTCTATTGGATTTCCTTTGGATGTTGCTTTGCAATAGAGTATTTAAGAAGTAGTAGGAGACATTGTCATTCCTTTGCATAGGAAAATATAATCAATCATAGAATCCACATGTCATATATAGCTATATATGTTGTTTGTTGATAACTGTATAAGTAGGAGTCATTGCAATGTGACATCACTCTGGAAAAAGGATCACCTGGAATTCTATTTTACATTCTTAATTAGCATTTTGTTGCTTGTTAACTATTTTGTGAGGTTATTGAAGTGACCTAAATTGTAGTTTGAATTGGGTGTCCTATGTCAATGTAGACGACTAAAAGGTGCTATAATTATTGAGAATTATTATTGGGTTTATATTGTGTGGGAATTATTAGTGGTATATTATGATTGTTAAATTATTCAGAATGATTTGCAGCCATGATAAATAGAACATGAAGTTAGTGATGGCAGGACATCTCCTGCTTATTTCCATAAGTATGTGATGGAAATAAAATAGAATTGCATGAACACTTGAATCTGAGCAAGCAGTGAAACCAACCTTGAATATATGATGAATATTAACTTTGGGATGAAGTTTTATAAGATGGGGAGTATGTAGTGCCCCATTGTAGCTCGAATTATGCAGACTATTGTCCTTGAAGGAATTTTTCACTTTCAATAATATATGAAAATACTTACGTGTCTATTTTTCATTATCTATCCTAGAACTTCAGTACGAGGTTTCCTAAATATAGGGTGTAGGTAGTGCCCCACTTTTACTCATACTTTGCTTATGAGGGAATTCAGTGATGAATTACCCTATTATATGTGGTTTGAGCACTAAAACTATGTATGGACTTATTTTTGAAGGAATATAGTTTTGCATGGCATACATGTGTGAAAGAATTAGTTGCTTATGAAAAATTACTAAGAGGAAAATGAAGTAATATACTGTCAAATGATAAGTAATTATGATTATGGAAAATGATGTCAACATTGGTAAAAATGTGAGTACAATTATATTATGATTTCCATTTATGAATGAGGAATCATGTGATGTTATCAACAAAGATTGAATGTGTGAAAATGAAAGATGATTTTTATAGTAAATGGATGTTGACAAAAGTTTATGTGATATCTAGCATGTACTCTGATGGTGTATCAAGTTTGACAGGAAAGGAAGGTACATGAGATGCGAGAGGGCATCATTATACAAGGACTCTTACCGAGTCGACAACTATGGTAGGTGATATCAATATGATTTTATGTTATTCTTTAAGTATGATACAAGAATAGATGCACATAATGTATGATGTGCATGGACTGGATGAGTTGGGAACCCTTGATAATTGATGTCGATTCAATGTTCATATTATGTTTGAAATATTCTTTATAATATTTTATGCACCTGATGTTATATGTGTAGGTGATGGGATTGTGATTTTCAATCGATCCACATTAGGTGATAGGGTTAAAAAATTATACATTGTAATACTAACAAATGGACGACACGATGAGCTTTGAATAGAGTGAGGAAAAATCCATTTCATCAAAGGTGTGTGTTGTGAGGGTGGGTTGCAAGTTGGTCGTTCACGAGGATTGTACTAGGGGGAGATTAATAAGGATTCAACCTTATTCCCCAGGAACCGCCATACCCTCCCCAAGGTAGGAGGATTGAGGTAACATTAGCTCAACCATTATACCAGCTCCCTACCCATGGGAATTATCGGAAGGGCATGTAGGAAGCATACCGCCTTGATATTCCTAGTCGTGATGAAAATGCAGAATTAATCAAGATTAATTATGAGTGATGGGGGATAATAAAAGTACTTAGAATGAATGTTAGTAAATATTTAATAATTTAAATTAGAAACAGTGAAAAATAGAGAAAATAAACTATTTATTAGATAAATAAACTAGGAAAAATATTAAAAAGAAAAATGAATCTAAATAAAGTTAAATTGAGAAAAATAGTTAAAAGAGTAAAATTAGGAACTTGAACTAAAGTAAAAATCCTAACTAAAGGAAAAAGAACAAGAGAACCTAAGGGTGTGTGCAAGAAGATGAGGGACCTTTTTGTGCACGTTAGATGCAATAGAAACCTGAAAAATCAGGCATCCCTCAACTTACTTGGATTTTTTGAGATACTTATGCAAAATATATTGCATTGAGTAAAAAACATGAAATGTAGGAAATTGAATCACCTTTCCGAATATATAACTTTTATGTATCGAAAATTTTCATAGCTATGTCAAATTTCATTTTTCCTAACAGGCACTTTTTTATTTTTCAGGGAAATTATAAGGTATATGTTTTTGTGGGTGTAGCCTTTGAGGGCCTAAATGATCGAATCAAGCTACAAAAATTGACTTCCATGTAGAGAACCCATAGCACTAGTGCGGCGTTATTTTTCGAAAATTAAATTAGTAATTTTATAATATTTTTATAATTGTCTAAGTGAGAAAACCTCGAAAATGGTACATGTTTTGTGGGTGCAGCCTTTGAAGGTCTTAATGCAAAAATCATGAAATGGGGTTTTGATAGAACGTAGAGGTTAGTGTCTACTTGTGCACCATAGAATTTTTGTTTGAAGTGATCAAGAATTGAAAAGGTTATAGGAGAAACACTAACAGTGTGTTTTTTGAGATGAGGAGTGATGACAGAAGATAAATAAGAAAAAAACAGAAAAAATTATGTATTCTTGTTAAAATTTACATATTTAGAATCTGCAAAAAAAACCATATCTGTTTCTAAAATCTCATAAAAAATGGAGTTGTGCAGTACAATCATACGAACCCTTAAACACGAGCATATTGAAAATATGGATATAATGCTGAATTTGCCATGGTTTATCATACTCCAAGGCGTAGGCATGTTAATCCGAAGCAAAGTACAAAGTAGACACATAGGAATAGGAATTCCACGAAAGCATGGGTGGAGGCTCGGCCTTATCATTTGGAGGGAATAAAAATTTGAATTTAACAATATGCGCACGCGATTTGACACTATAAAACACGTGTGCATTATATAAACACAAAACGCGAGCGCGTTATAGCCATACAAAGCGCGTGCATGATATGTGAAACCAAAAAATAGCGCCAGCATAATTTTGACATAATGCTTGGGATCAGAATGCTTCTATTCTTCAAGTTGGTGTACACTCCACATATAACATAAGGTTTGTAGGTTCATTAATCTAAAATACATCAATTGGTATCACACAAATGATATAGAATGTGTGTATACTATTACTACTAGAAGTATTAGTATTAAACTAGTTACTAATTGTACACTAATTGGTGATGGAGAGAGGGATTTGGTACATAACGATGCCTAGGGATTTCCACTAGTGACCTACTGCAACCTCTTCCATAGCCCTAATGACCTGCTACATTTTCCAATGCATCATGTCTCCAGTATCATGCCAATAGTGGCAACCTTAGCTCCTTCAATAGCGACATTTGATGCTCCCACAGGTGCTTTATATGATGCACAAATAATAAATCCCTCTTGTAGTGAAATAATTCATCATCATCATCACCTTCCTCATCATCATCATCACCATCGCCATCATCATTATCCTCATCATCATTATCATCATCCTCATCCTCAACGTCATCATCAGCGTCATCATCACCACCATCATCATCATCAACATGATCATCATCATCACCATCAACATCATGAACATCATCATCACCATCGTCGTCATCATCATCATGAACATCATACTCATCACCATCGTTGTCATCATCATCATCCTCCTCCTCGTCATTATCATCACCTTCCTCATCATCAACATCACCATCACCATCATTATCATCATCAACATCGCCATGATCATCATTATCATCTTCATCATGTCCATCTTCATCATCATCATCTTCACCATCATCACCGTCATCATCACCATCGTCATCATCATCATCATCGCCATTGCCATCATTTCCATCATCATCATCAACAACAACAACATTATCACCATTGTCGTCATTGTCATCATCATCACCTTCATCATCCTTATCATAATCATCACCATCAACATCATGAACATCATCATCATCATCCTCATCATCATCACCATCATCTTCATCATCATCATCATCACCATCGTCATCATCATCATCATCACCATTTCCATCATTGCCATCATCATCATCATCATCATCATCATCATCACCTTTATCATCATCATCAACATTCATCATCATTCATCATCACCATCAACATCGTGAACATCATCATCATCATCCTCATCATGAACAATGATGATGACCATGATGAACAATGATGATAATGATGATGATGATGTTGAGCATGATGACTATGATGATAACGATGATGATGATGATGATGATAATGAACAATGATGATGATGACCACGATCATGATGAAGAATGATAATGATGAACAATGATGATGATGATGATGATGATGATGAGCATGATGAATAAGATGATGATGATGACCGCGATGATGATGACGATGATGATGATGTTAAGCATGATGACAATGACCACGGCAATGATGATGATGAACAATGATGATGATGATGATGATATTGAGCATGATGACTATGATGATGATGATGATGATGATGACCACAATGATAAGGAAGAATGATGATGATGATGATGACCACGATGATGATGACCATGATGATGATGATGATGATGAACAATTATGATGATGATGACGATGATAATGATGACCATGATGACTATGATGATGATGATGATGGCCATGATGATGATGATAATGATGAACAATGATGATGATGATGATGATGATGATGTTGAGCATGATGACAATGACCACGACAATGATGATGATGATGATGATGATGATGATGTTGAGCATGATGACAATGACCACGACAATGATGATGATGATGATGATGATGATATTGAGCATGATGACTATGATGATGATTATGATGACCACGATGAAAATGAAGAATGATGATGATGATGATGATGACCATGATGATGATGATAATGAACAACATCATGGACACCATCAACATCATCATCATCATCCTCATCATCAACATCATCAACATCATGAACGTCATCATCATCACCATGAACATCATGAACATCATCATCATCATCCTCACCATCATCATCACCATCATCTTCATCATCATCGTCATCATCACCACCATCATCATCACCATCGTCATCATCATCATCATCACCATTTCCATCATTTCCATCATCATCATCATCATCATCATCATCACCTTCATCATCATCATCAACATTCATCATCATTCATCATCACCATCAACATCATGAACATCATCATCATCATCCTCATCATCATCATCATCACCATCAACATCGTCAACATCATCATCATCACCATCAACATCATGAATATCATCATCATCATCCTCACCATCACCATCGACATCGACATCATGAACATCATCATCATCATTCATCATCCTCATCATCATCATCATCCGCACCATTAATTTCATGAACATCATCATCATCAACTTCATCATCGTGAACATCCTCATCATCATCATCACCATCAACATCATGAACATCATCATCATCATTCATCATCCTCATCATCATCATCATCCGCACCATTAATTTCATGAACATCATCATCATCAACTTCATCATCGTGAACATCCTCATCATCATCATCACCATCATCATCATGACCATGATGACTATGA
>LPNX010887318.1:0-11432 GCA_001517045.1 Pseudotsuga menziesii | reverse complement strand
AAGATATGCTATCAGAATGTAAAATGAAAAAAACCAAAAGAACTGTTTTATATATAAGGCTGACACTAAGATCAAACATATAAGATCTTTACTCATCATATACGAAATGATGCCTTGGTGAAATCTTTATTTAAATGAAAGTAGTTACAGACACGATAGTTTCCCCCGAGCAAAACATTAAGTTCCCCTCGAGCAAAACCTTGAGTATGTAATTTCTTTACAATCTAAAACTAAACTTGAAAGTACACAATGGAGCATAATTAGTGAAATGCAAACCAAACAAATTGAAAGTATATAACAGAGCATAAATATTGAAATGCAGACCAGTTAAAACTAGTGAAATGCTTTGAGCCCATGTGGATATGACTATGGATCAGTTCTTTTGTTTGAAAATATCAAAATCCACCACGTAGACGCAAAACAAGGTGGAGGGTGGATTCCTTTTGAATATTGTAATCAGCTAGGGTTCGCCCATCTTCCAGCTGCTTGCCTGCGAAAATGAGCCTCTGCTGATCAGGGGGAATTCCTTCCTTGTCCTGAATCTTAGCCTTCACATTATCAATCGTATCAGAGTTCTCAACCTCCAGTGTGATTGTCTTGCCCGTCAAAGTCTTCACAAATATCTGCATACCACCACGAAGCCGAAGGACAAGATGCAAGGTCGACTCTTTTTGAATGATATAGTCAGCCAGAGTCCTCCCATCCTCAATTTGCTTCCTTGCAAAGATCAATCTTTGCTGATCCGGAGGAATCCCCTCCTTGTCCTGAATCTTTGCCTTCACATTATCAATAGTATCAGATTTTTCAACTTCAAGCGTGATGGTCTTGCCGGTGAGGGTTTTCACAAAGATTTGCATTCCTCCTCTGAGACAGAGCACGAGGTGAAGAGTGGATTCCTTCTGGATGTTGTAATCAGCAAGAGTGCATCCGTCCTCGAGCTGTTTTTTGGCAAATATAAACCTCTGCTGATCGGGGGGAATACCCTCCTTGTCTTGAATTTTGGCCTTCACATTATCAATAGTATCGGAGTTCTCAACTTCGAGCGTGATGGTTTTGCTAGTCAGGGTTTTGACGAAGATCTGCATTCCTCCTCTGAGACGTAGGACGAGGTGAAGAGTGGATTCCTTCTGGATGTTGTAATCGGCAAGAGTGCGTCTGTCCTCGAGCTGTTTTTTGGCAAAGATCAACCTCTGCTGGTCGGGTGGAATACCCTCCTTGTCTTGAATTTTGGCCTTCACATTGTCAATAGTATCGGAGTTCTCAACTTTGAGCATGATGGTCTTTCCAGTCAGGGTTTTGACGAAGATCTGCATTCCACCTCTGAGACGCAGGACAAGGTGGAGAGTAGACTCCTTCTGGATGTTGTAGTCGGCGAGAGTGCGTCCATCCTCCAACTGCTTGCCAGCAAAGATGAGACGCTGCTGGTCTGGAGGGATGCCCTCTTTGTCCTGGATCTTTGCCTTCACATTGTCATTGGTATCAGAGTTCTCCACCTCAAGGGTGATTGTCTTTCCAGTCAATGTCTTTACAAATATCTGCATATTAAAAATAGGCAATCAACACAATACAAAACCTGCACAACCGGAAGACATAATCAGAGGCATTGAATAATCCAAAAAGCTCCCAGATTTCTCGATAAACTTTGGCCCCAAAACTATTAATTACAGATCTAGAGCAACAGAGAGTCAGAAGCTCACAAGAGCACACAGCTCATTACAGCCCAAAAACAAAGGAATCAGACAAACCAAAAATAATAAAAGATGAGTCGACATAAAGACTATAACCAAACAAGAAATCCTAAAGAGCGCTAGAATGGGAACAAATTACAGAGTTCCATAAATGCTGAGTTTTTAAAAACATGAAAATCTTCAACGCAATATCTTCTCATAGTATCGCTTATCATGATGAGAAATGACCAAGAAATAGGGATAGAGGACGGGTTTGGTAGATAATTAATGGAGGACGCGGCGGGGTGGCAGTAGGACGACGATGGCGGTGGCGTGGCGGTGGCAAGACGGAGGCGGACGAGGCTGTCAAATTATTGTAAAATTCTGTCAATGCACCAAGTTGATCGGTCGTGGGGCCAGGGCAGGTGGCTTATCCAGCATGAACGTACATGCTGGATAAGCTCAGCCCTCCCATACACGGTTCCCGTAAAATGAATGGCTGTGCGGGGATTGACACAGGAATTCAAGTATGTTTTGATGGTGTTTGCCTCTGCTTAGCCAACCTGCACAAGTAATTTTAAGACATAAGCTCACTTCAAAAATACCATACTACTTAGATTATACGGATATGGATTAACTGATAAGTGTATATGTTTTACAATTTGGAGTAGTCTATCAAAGATCCAGATCTTTTTGATAAGTGTATTATCAAGATTTATTTATGGATTTTAAAATAATAATTCTAAAAATATATGTAAATTTAAATGTAATAATTAGTAATTTAAGCATGAACAATACCATGAATGACGAACAGTTATAAAGTGAATAACACTATGAATGATAAAGATTTATAACAGTTAATGTGTGCTCTATCAAGGTTCATCAATCACAAGTTAAGTGGTTGTGCTAGTTTTATGGGAGCAATATACAAATAATTCAAATACAGTTATAGTTGTATCCTAAAATATGGTGAACAATAAACAACTTGAAGTTGAGTATTTAATACTACTGCTCTGAAGATGTGACCAAGTTGGATTACTTGTTAGATCAAATTCAATGGCTTACATCCATGCAGCCGCAGTATTAAATATTACGGTGTGATGTGCTTATCATCTATAGCCAAGATGTAAACAAGTTGAATTACTTATTAGATAGAATTCAATGACTTACATCCCTGTAGCCGCAATATTAAATATTGCAATATAATATACTTACCATCTACAATCTCAATATTAAATAATGCACTCTGAATTGCTTATCACATTCAATAAAATTACGATACGTTACAAATAGAAAGAATAAATCAAGTTTTAGAAAATATATTACGGATGTATGTTAGAGATCATCTAAAGAAATGAGAAGAATATCTACACTTAGTCGAGTTTGCATACAACAGTCACTATAAAGCTTCAGCTAAACTTAGTCTTTTCAAAATACTGTATGGTAGGAAATGCAATACTCCCATTTCATGCAGTAATTCGGTTGACAGATTGATGTTAGGATTTGACTTGTTAAAAGAACTGGAACTAAGAATGAAACAAGGATAAAGCAATCTAAAAATTGCATAGAACAGACAAAAGAGTCATGCAAACCTTAAAATAACTCAAAAAGACTTTCAATAAGCTGAGCATGTGTTTGTCAAGGTAAAATCCAGAAAAGACTCCTTTAAGTTGGGGAGTTGTGTTAAATTAGCACCAAGGTATTGTGGACCGTTTGAGATATTATCAAGAGTTCGACCAATGGCTTATCAGTTAGCTTTGCCACCAAATCTTAGAATACATAACGTATTTCATATTTCTATATTGAAAAAGTATGTGCACGATGTTACTCATGTGATCGATTGGAATGTTATTCAGGTAGAAGCCGAAGGAGATTTCCAGGTGGAACCGGATTGTATTCTCGACAAGAGAGAAATTTTTCTTCGTAATCGTACCATTGGACAAGTAAAGGTGAAATGGAAGCACCTTAGTCCAGATGAAGCAACCTTGGAATTGGAGAGTCATATGCGCGAGGCATATCCAATTTTGTTTTAGGAAGACTCAAATGATACTTAAGCAACATCGAGGACGATGTTGAAATTAAGAGTGGGTGTTTGTAACCCACCTATAACTGAAAAAAAATTACTTTAAAAATTATTGTAAAGTTTTATGGTGTTGACCAAGGATGGTCAAAGATGACTGTAATTGAATATTTTAATATTTTTTAAAAGAAGAGACACCTATCCAAAGAAGATTGTTGAAGAGTGTTCACTGACCCACTAGGAGGAATGATCTGTTGTAGGAGGCCAAAATGACAAGTGGAAGCACCAACATTCACTTTCTAGTTGTTGCTGGAGGTAACATCCATATAATTGTGGTCATGTTTTCTGAAAATAGGAAGTGAGCAGGTGGTTCATTTAATTGCAAAACTAACCCAAAGACCTAGGCAAGCTTATATATACCATAGAATAAGCAGTAGGCTCACTACATTCTAAGTGATGAAAGCCTTGTAGTTTTGCTAGAAACTGAAAGGTTAGGCACACAAGAGAAATTCGATGAGGGGAAAGCTAAAGTGAATTTGTTAAGAGTTAAGTCTGCAAGTGACATTACTAAGTTACAAAGTACTGTGTAGGATTCTACACATAATCTTCGTCCTGGTGGTTCAATGAACAGACTCGAGGGTCCTAAAGCAAGTGACCATGGTTGCTTTCAAGAGACAGTTGGGAGGAATAGTCTTCTTTAGGTGCTTGTCCCATTCAAAGCTAGCAAGATCTAATGTGTTCGGGTTATGATATTTAAATTTTTTATTTTCTATATGAAGAAAATTATGATGTTTTAAGATTCCTCAAAAGTATTAGTGTGTGTGTGTGTGTGTGTGTGTATTTCCTATTAATTTTCTCATTAAATGTAGGTTATTGTTTACCCACAGTTTTAACAGTAAAAGCTAGAAGCTATTTCATATCTCCTTATTTTGAACAGTAATGTATTTCCTTACAACATTATCAATATCAACAATTAGTGTTATTTTAGTTTTATTTCTCCTTTATTCTTGTAGAGGGTTTGTTTTTGTAAATTTTAATAAAACCCTTAAATATCATTAAAACTTGTTGTACTATTAACCTGGCTAGATTTCACTATGGCATAGCCCAAGGGGTTTTAAACCCATACATAAAAATAAAGAGTATAATTATTTTTAAATTTATCAACGAGAGCAAAAATCCCATTTAGTCGAAAGGATTTTATAAATTAAACAGTAATTACAGGAAAGAGGTCAAGAGGTTTATCATATCTAGAGTAGCAAGTTAGGGTTGAAAAGAAATACTAAATAATAAAATGATAGTTTCCATATAACTGTAGTAAACAAATATATAACTTCTTCTAAAAAAACAAATTGTTTTACTATTAAAAATGAAAAACAAACCAAGTTCCTAGACCTGTAAAGGCCCTTCTATTAAGAAGTATAATTTTAACTGAAAACTACAATAGCCTAGACAAAAATCTATTTGAAATAAGGTCGTAGCCTTATACCAATTCTTTCTCTTGTTCTCATAAAAACAACAGAGTTTATAACCATTGCAATGGGATTTCATTTTTAAACATCAAATACAAACTAGCATTGCATAATACTTTTAGGAATTTTCTAGTAAATCAACTAAAGACAAATCCTATACAAATCACCATTTAAAATACTTAACAAGTTGAGGCCGTAAGGCTAGCATTAACAAGTGTTTTTCTTTTAAAACATTTATAACAAAGTACCTTAGTTTTATTTGAAAGAAAAACATTGTAAACCTTAAACGATTTATGCACGGTGGAAAAACAAAACCTCAACAACTAAACAATTTATCAACGCATAATTTATTTCAAAACCTTTTTACAAATTGTTTACGGAGAAGAATCGATGGTCCAAGAACTGTTTATCAAAACAAAATAATATACAACAAGGCTGAAGGATATAAACGATTTCAAAATAGTTATAATACCATAACTTTCTTCACATAAAGTTTTACATTCAAAGCTTCTTATAAACTCCACGCAGACTCATGGTTTGTTTAAATACAGTGCTAAGCATTTGAAGCTTTCATTGAAAAATGCCACTGAGGAAAAATACCAGAACGTTTACCATTTAATGGTCGGACGTTCAAACCTTAGCATTTTCCAACAAGGTCATTCCAAAAATCGAGAATACATTGTACATTTCACCAAAGATCCAAGGTTCGAGGCTCATAGGTCTTACTAGAGCCCTAAACGCTACCAAACCCCAATCTATGTGCACCCAACACTGGGGTTGAGAGAACCAACATGTTTACCTGCCAGACAAACAACAAGATAAAATTAAAACAAGTTTAAAATGGCTGATAAAGAAATGATTCATAGTATTTGAAGTTTCGACCGTGCACAAAAAGGTTAAGAAATAGACCTATATCGACTTGGTTTTCTGCAAAAATCTTTTGGAAGGAGCCAATACACTTGGAATGGTGAACCCAAAGAAGAACAACACAGCTACAGAGTCAAACTATGGAGGGGCCAAAAGCCTTTGACTCTTCTCCAACCCAAAACACAACAGAAAATGCAAAAGTGCCAAAACCCTAGAGATAAAAAACAGTAAAACCGTCATCCAGCTGGAAAGCATTATCCCATCGTACCCTTTCACGTAGTCACGTTTAAGACCCCACCTACTTTCACTTAGAGCAAATTGGTTACCCACTTTTCCATAGCTCAAACACCCTTGATTATTGCATGGTTCGTTTTGGTACAAATGTGTTTTAGGTGTTAGCTCTAGTATATGGTAGAAAATATTGCTATATGTTTTTCTTGTTGGTTTTGTCAAACCCTTAGCATGGTTAGGGTCCCCTTGGTGTCCATGCCTTGGACTCTTGAATGTTAGAGCATGACACAAGCTCTCCTCCAAAACACCTACATAAAAACATTAGGATATGTGTTAACCGATAGGCTAAGTAAGACCTATTCACCTATTAACCAGGTCTTCAGTCTAGAACCAGTAAGCAAAGTTTTAGAGACTTTAAACATGACGACAACCTTTTTCTTACGCAAAACAAACAAGTATACAAAGCATAATTCACGTCAAGGCAATCACAACACATGTGAAAACTGGAAAAGCAAGTGAGCTAACAAAGTACTTGGAAACTATAATTTTAGATCATAATAATATGAATCTTTATTGAAGCAATCTTAATCGAAATATTAAGATGTTAAGTTTTTAAGATGTAAAAACCAGTTTGGTCTTCTAATATATCTTACGTGTTTAATTTTTTTTCATTATTATGAGAATCTGGTGTTGTTACAAACAAAAGTGGAAATTGTTGTTAAATAGTGTTTGCTGGCCCACAAAAGGAAAAGACAAGTGGTCGAAGCCACTAAGTGAGAACTCAAGATGTAGGAGGCATCATCCACAAAAATCAGGTCACAACTCCTAGTTGAGTGGTAAAGAGCAGGAGGCTCATAAATGACCCAGTCCTAGGCAGAATACTATATATTAGTATGTCCATGAGCATCATGAGGCTAGCATTGGACGATGATTAAATATGAGAATGCAAGAGATGACACATTGAAGGATTTTTATCTTATGGTTCAACGAACAGGCTCGGGGTTTCTGGAGTAAGTAACTTGGCTGCTCTAGGAGTTGGTTGAAAGGAACAACTTTTACACTTTTGTTTTCCCATCAGTGGTGCTAGGTTCTTATTTTATGTTTTAAATTTACAGTAGAATATTATATTCTAAACCTGAATGAAAAATATAAAACCTAGTATGCAGAGTTAGTCTAGATTCAGTTATCAATACCTATTTAGTAGTGTTGATTATAAATGTTAAATGGTAGTTAAACTTAGTCTTACATCAGGCATCCATACTTGAGGTAGGATTTATTTTACTGGTTTATATGCTACACGACGCTTTCCGTACTTAATAGACATGTTAAGCAATTCTTATTTATGTGACAAATTTAATGTTCATAGATTTTTATACTATTTTCTATCCTATTCCAAAATTTTAATTATCGATATTATAAATATACAGTCATAGTACATAACTTAGTTCTTACATATCTAGATTTATGTTTGTCCTAAGAGTTCACTTAGGAATAGAGTAGACCTATTACAAATAATCCATATGAATGAACGCTACATTACAATTATAATGCAGTATTTATCCAATCTATATGGATCCAAATTAGTTATTCATTTAAATAATAAACATAATAAAAATATATGTCAATCTCCTACAGAACGATTTTAGTATAATATATATAGATCCTAGTAACCAGATATATTCGGATTGAGGATCCAAAGTAAATAAACATTTATGATTTAAACACATAAATTATGAAATGGTCCCGTATGGATCCATAATCTAAGAATAAACTTCAACTACAAACCCAAATTATTTTCCTTTACATAATAGAGGAAAAACAACTGTCACCTACAAGAAAGCATCACTAAGATCTATTAATCTATTGAAATCCTTCATGCATCTAGCAGTTAATAAACCTAAAGTATTATAGTAAATCCATAAACTAAATCACAATCAGTTACAACTGCCGAGTTTCCTTTATAGTATCCAAACTAACAAACAGTCGTAGATCCACGAAGTGAATAGAGTTTAGATACAATCCAATCAAATCTAAAAAGACAATCACAATCATTTACGCTAGCCATTACAACTGTGTTTACCACATCAAAAACCCAGTCACAAAACAAATATTTTTTTCCCCAAGGACCGACATTAAAGCCATCGTGGATCGCACCCGAGCCTTAAACCAAAGTTTCTATATATTGCACAAGTAATCACAGACCCTACAGGTGGCCTTAACATTTCAACAAACGCTAATTAAAGTAAAGAAATGGTCGTAAGTCCATATAATGGCTACCATTAATTACGTAAAGGCCAAACACTTTATATAGTATGCAACATATCCATTATTTTTACAAACGAAGGGAGCATTTTAACATTTAAACTAACCACTACGTTCATGGTCATACTGACCATCGATGATGGTAGTCATTGAATTTAAAATAAACATTATACAAGCTTAAACACAAAACAAAATGCATATTGGAATCACACAGTCCCAAAGACCTGGCATCACTTATTATTATTCAAATCACATAACAAGAAGCGGTTGTAAGACCATCTCTAATGGTTTCCACATTCTTTAAAAACCAACGATAAAAGCAGTAAGAGGATGGGAATAATTCCATTTAAGATGGCACCCAAACCCCATCGAGAAATATTACAAAGCATCTAAGCACATTACAGAAGCAATGGTTGCAAAGTTGTTGCAGGGTAAACCCTAAGGGTTTTACAAACGCGGGTAATCAATTTTTTGAGAACTTATCTTAAAAATGGTTGTGGCCACCGCTCTCGACCCCACACTCATCTTTACCTGCAACCGACATGTTATGGTTTGGTCAGTATGCATCAACCATAAGTGTAAACAAAATAAGAATTAAGGGTTTGAATAAGGCTTACCTGAGTGTTTAAAAATGCAGGCCTCAGAGGAGATGACCTTGTCAGCTCCCTCTCCATCGCCTTCAATGTGCACTTTTCATGATTACAATCAGAAACAAAAATGATATAAACAAAACAAATTGAGGGATTTTTTATTTAAAATCTTACCTTGGCGTCTTGCAGAGAGGGACAGGGGTCGGATCCTCCGGAGTACCCTTATCCCTCCTCTTCCTGCAAACACAAAAAAGAACTCTGTCAGTACCATAAATACTATTCATTTACCAAGAAAAATGCAGAGAACAAGTTTATGAAATGTCTCTTACCTGTGAAGATAGACTTTACGGACAGTGTATTGACAGGTTTTGTTGAAGCACAAGCTTTGCAATGCATACTTCTGGAGAAATATTGGATGCCTAGGAACACCTCGAAAAGGTTAAAACACCACACTAGTTAACCCAGTGCTAAACCAAAAACTCTTACACCTTAACCTTTGCCACTGGGCAGAGCTCCAGCTCTTGCCGACTTCACAAAACCAAACAACCTGTAAAATTTCCACCATGAACAGAGAAGAGCTCGGCTCTCTATTTTCCCGTAGGCCAAACAAACCAAATGAAGGATTTGGACAAGTTCCCCCACATTAAACCACTTCCTAAATTCTAACTATGATAGTGGATGGATGAACGATGGAGATGTCATTTAGAAGCTGCATGGAGGGCTTGGTTGTGCTTCCAGCTCGCAGCGAGGACATGTCCTTTATTATGAAAGTCAACCAAGGACAAGAAGAAATAACTCACAGCCAGAACCATCATGAGGCTTAATCATTGCTCACGATTTTCATCAAAGTCGAAAACATGCGATATAACCCAACTTTCAACCTTATAACTTATCATATGAACCATGGCATAAATCACATATAATTCCAAAGCTTTTAATCATGCCAAGAACCATTACATTGTTGATCATGGGGCAGGGCATGCCATAAATAAAAGCTATATATATTGCCAGACAAAACATTTTTTAAACCTTGAAACTTTATACTATTTATAACAAAGGTTTACCATATGGTTAGTACCATATGCCTTTACAAACCCCATTGCGCTTAAGGGAAGGGTCACCACCCGCCATAGCTTAGGCTATGGTAAGTCCTAAGTCCTTTGAGTTATATTTAACCAATTTAATACATAAGGGATGGTGTCAAGACTATAGATAGTCTCCTAATCCCTAGGGAAAGTAAGGCCCTCGTAAAAGTAATCAAAATAGAAACAAGTAAACTAAGAACATCACCTATGTGAGTAGGACTCTAGTTTCGAATGAAGCTAGCCAATGCCGCAACTAGCAACCAACAAAACCTGACACATTAGACAAGATAAAGATCTTAAAACTTGTAGAAGTAAAATATGAGAAATCTACTAGTAAGTTACAGCAAATCAATACACATAAAAAAAATTATTCTACAAATTTTAGGTGTGTTACAGGTAGCAAGTGCGAGTGAAAGATGTAGTGGAACTTTTGAATGAATGAAATTATGAGTCCTTGAAATATGAGACTTTTACATAGAAATCAAATGAGTTAATAGGGATTGAATAAAGAATTAAAGTTATAACAACGACATGTTTTTTTTTATTATTGTTTGGTATGAATATATCATTTATAAATGGGATTCATTAATGTTTTTTTTTTTAAATTGGGACACAGCTGTATTTGAATCATTTTCCGTTGATTTAGACTTTTGTCTTGATTGATCCCTTGGTCATGGACTCAAACACGAATGTGATTGAAAGGTTTTTAAATTGGGACAGAGCTGTATTTGAATCATTTTATGTTGATTTAGACTTTTGTCTTGATTGATCCCTTGGTCATGGACTCAAACACGAATGTGTTTGAAAGGTTGCATTAATTTGGGATATACATTTTTTTTCTCCCAAAAAAATCACAATTTTATATTATAAAATTATATACTCAACAATTATCAGCAACAATAAGCAGAAATTATGTACTTTTACATCCAAAACTGAAGACTTCCCATTTTAGATCATCAAGTATTTGAAAAACATCTATTGTTTACATAAAATAAAAAGATGCATATACATAGAAGTATGCGAGTCAATAACAACAAAATCAAGAGTACGAAATTATTCAAATCTAGAGAAGTGAAAACAACATGCATAGATTTTCCCATTTCTCCATAGACCTAGTTGAGAAATGTAGTTCAAGTATGAAAATCTGAACAAATATGTAAATAGATGATCTTCTCTAATAGGCAGTGAATATCATGGATTAATGTAAACAAGTAAATATTTCTAAAAAACTTATTTGTATA
>LPNX010887289.1:397378-447444 GCA_001517045.1 Pseudotsuga menziesii | reverse complement strand
TCCAGTTTATTTTTAGTTTAATCGAACTGCTACTAAGGATTCCAGATTCCTTAGTAGGTGCTCATCAGCACAAGCTAGGGTGAAAACCCTAGCTACACAGTGTATAACTTCGATCTTTATGAGCCTCTTCTTCTTATTTATATGATGGATGAATATATAACCAACAGAGTTTCAAGATGATTGACCGATGACTTCCAGTGGACCTGGCCATTTATTTTATGCTTAGGATTTGAGCTCAGATTCCAATTGTCAGTGTTCCCTTATTTTTTATGGTTACTTCAGGATGGGGTGTTGCTCAATTCGAGAGCGTCCCCTTCTACTTGACCATGTCAGGGTTTTATTACAACTTGTCAAGTTTTACCTATAGTAGCTATTAAGGGATAGTAAATTATTTCATATCACCACCCATACCTGTCATGTTGTACATCAACTCTTGTAATTCCAACTTTCTCTTTAACTCTAGCAATTTATTACGATCACTGATACAGAGACAAAATAAAAATCGAGAATTGTTCCACATGAATCCATGCATAGGGATGAATCCTGCATAGGGATGCGCGTATATGCTTTCCATGCTAATGAGTTTCTTTGTTGGGAACAACAATCATGAAAAAATTACACAAGTAAGCTCTCGTATTGAAACTAAACCTATAGGAATTCTATGTTTATTTATTCCTACGAAATACGACTATTCATGACAGACTTGGATTGATTGAAGTACCATTTTTATTATATGAACCTAATATATTTTTATATCGTTTGACCCTATTTTTTTACTGTCCGATGGCTTTAATTCTTTAATACACCCGTCGTCCAAAACTCCACATATGTCAACAGTTTCGTAGGTTATCAATAATTGAATACTTGTATTTATATTTTTTTATAGAATTTGTCCACAATTGCCGGTGGGTTGAAACTCAATTATTCACTAATTCCTCGTGGAAGAGTCGGTGAAGGATTATTTTGAAATGCATGGTCGTGTGTTTTGTCACCATTAATGCGTTTCACCATTTCTCAACTCATCATGGCCAGAGTTTTCGCATTACTCTCATAGAAATAATAAGTATTGTATGATATTTTGTTTCCAATTATTTTTTCTTGTTTTATCTCGTTTACTTTCAAGGAGACTTGACTCCTTGACTAACTGTGGTGTGTTTGTTTGAGGTGTTTTTCTTGGCCCAATATGTCCATAGAATTCTTTTAGGGCCTCAAGAATATGTTTCCTCCTTCAACCATGTCTAT
Organism: Pseudotsuga menziesii; assembly: GCA_001517045.1. Taxonomy (NCBI): domain Eukaryota; kingdom Viridiplantae; phylum Streptophyta; class Pinopsida; order Pinales; family Pinaceae; genus Pseudotsuga; species Pseudotsuga menziesii. The sequence goes on along the minus strand of LPNX010887289.1, from coordinate 446,202 downwards.
GCATATGTTCATAGTGTTAAGATAATTCTAATGCACTGCATATTTTCTCTTAAATTCAAAATATCACATATGGAGGTCCTATGTGCAGGTTCGATGCCTTGTTCATGGACCTCAAGCCTTAAAAACTATCGCTAGGGAATAAGTATTGAGTTCCCCCCCAAGAATGGTCAAGGGACTATGACCCATACTTAGTTTTTAAATCCTCCTTATGGTATCCATATGACAACACAGAAAAATTATGCTCCTGGGAGGTTAGGCATGGTTGTTTGAGATGTTGTTCTTGATGATGCTAAAATATTACTATAGGTAATTCTTGATGATGAAAACTATTGTTTTTATTCATTTCCCTAGCCATGCACCAAAACCATTTTTTGTGGTTCTCCATAATGCATGCGTGTTTTTCTTCTCCAAAATGCATGCATGTTTTGCTTCTCCTTAACGTGTGTGCATTTTGTAACTATAAATGTGTGTGTAGTTTTCTTAGCCTAACCTACGTGGCATATCACATGTCAGGCTCGAGCTTAACCAAACCAAGCATTACATAACACAAGCGTGTTGTCTTTTTATGTATTGTGAGCATGTTTCCTAAAACTTAGTAGGGTTGCATCTAAAAGGTCCCTCATCTTCTTACACACACCCATATTTCAAATTTAATGTTACTTTTTATGATATGAAACCTTTCAAATTGCCATGCATATTTCAAATTTAACATCACATCATGCATCTATGTATCTAGTTATTTTCAAATTGCCATGGATATTATTTCAAATTTAATATCACTTTGTATAATCTGAAACCTTTCAAATTGCCATGCATATTTCAAATTTAACATCACATCATGCATCTATGTATCTCGTTATTTTTAAATTTCCATGCATATTTCAAATTTAATGTCACTTTTTATAATATGAAACCAAGTTGCAATTCAAATTTAACAACATTACATCATACATCTATGTTATTTTCAAATTGTCATGCGTATAATTAAACCTGCCAACTTCTACAGGTATCCATGCAACACTTCTATAGGTGTGTTTGTGCCATTAATTTTTTTTCCAAAACCCATGTTTTTCAAATAAAATTTACTCTTTTGAATATAGTATCAAGATAATCTCACATTTATTAACAAATCTAATAGGTTTTGTTCTTATAAATGCTTATCTCATTCTCCTTAAGAATAAATTTGTCATTCTTAATTCTTGGATCTAAGAATTATTCTTCCCTAGTCGGAATGATACAATGAAAGATTTTATCATCCTTTTAGTAACTGATCTATTTGTTAGGTTTCATTGGCCCACATGGTTGGTAACTAATGATCGAGTGGATCTCCGAAAATTATTTAGTTAATTAAAGTTGTTTCCATGCTTATTATCCTTGTCGCAGGGAGGTTATATTGTAATAGGCGTTTGACCTTATATTAACCATGGTTGACCAAAAATTTATCCACCGATAGATAAAGTAAACATTATAAACATGGATTTATATTTTTATGAATATAATATAATTATAATTATCTATCATCTCATTGGCTCACATCTTATTTTGCGATCATATCACCTTTATTACCACGTCACTTAATCAATCATTCATTTCGATGTCGCATGCTCATTGGTTGATATGACCAAGATAATCTTTACCATTATTATTTTACACTCATTATCCCTTTTATTGACTCAAGGGCAAGCGCATTTACTTCGCATCCATCATTTGATTGTGCAGGGTATCCTTTTATAAGGATAAGGACTCCTACTATGGTCCTACTCTTTTTGAAAATGTGGATAGGCACTTTCTCTATCAAAAAGTAACCATTGTTGAATCACTTTTATGATGTTCATGGTCATCAATGCATTTTCATATGGCAAATTATTTCAATAAATCTTTGTTTCTCAAATTTATTTCAGAAAAAAATAACCATTGTTGAATCAACGTTCTTTTGATCAACTTGGCATTTTCTTTAAGCTTTATCTGTATCTCGCTAAGCTCTGCCTTAATCCCCCTCATCTACATGAAGTTCTAGAATAGGTATACATATTCTTTGAGCTGCAACCTCAGATACACTTAATTGTCCCAATAATCTTCAATAAAATCCAACTAAGGTTGGTCTTCAGTGCCAATATTAAACTGTTTGATCCTTACAATTCCCTATATATCTTCCTTGTTAAATCATCCGTCATTTATTTTATGGACCTTTCTCTTTCTGATTCAAATGTAAGAACCACAATTTTTCTTATTCAAATGTAAGAACCACAACTTTTCTGAATGATCTTCCTCCTCTGGTTCTATATATATCTTAGTATATCTGGTTGTATATTTAACATAAATGTTTTATCTGGTTGTATATTTAACATAAATGTTTTAACGGATTTAAGAGTAGATGTTCCACCAAGAGTTTAGTACAATACTAAAAGGCCCAGTTTATAACTGATTCTTGCCGTTACCAATGCACTTTACAAACATATCCTTGCGGTCTGTTTGGTTGTATATTTAACATAAATGTTTTAATGGATTTAAGAGTAGATGTTCCACCAAGAGTTTATGATGTTCATGCTCAACCTTTTTATGGTCAATGCCATAGAACACAAAAAGCTATGAAAAGACTGAGTTTTATTTATCTAACTGCAATATTTTCATCACTGTGCAATGAAAACCTTGTCACTGTGCAATGAATTTACACAAAATTGAACAGCGCTTATAAAACAAAACATTTTCTAGGTTAATGTGCTAAATGACTAACAATTCTAGTATCCTATTAATTGAGAATCTACCCTTACCCTCTAATTTGCACTCAAACCAGAAAATGACATTATCTGGAAGAAATCCAAACTGCATTACCATCTGCATGATGCTTTTTTGGGGGAAATGACCCTGCATAATGCCTGGTTTCTGTCTTTCAACAAAATAGCCTTTTCCCGTACAATGTCAATTGTTTAGCCTTTGGGTGGTAACTTTCCCTGGAAAACAGTTTAGTTCGTGAATTGCTCAAACAAGTTTATTAAACCCTCTTCATCCCATCCCACCCCAGCCCAGCCAAACCCCACCTCAGGTTTTGTCGAGAATATTCAATGCTCAAGACAAGGACAAGAAAATTATAAGCTCATTACCAAGGATGAGAGAGTCATTAAGGCTGATTACTAGTTAAGAGTGTTACTCCCAACCAAAAAAAGTAAAAACAAGTGCTATATTTTGTTTAACTTGAATGGCGTACATACACACTCTTTACATTCAGAGTTCAAAGGTGGTGTCCAACTGAATTGGCATGAAAAAGAGTTTTAACCAAGTATAAATAGATTTTTTGCCTCAGAATTGCGGTGAACAAGGACCCAATTGCCCATTATTCTTCTCTATTTAGTGCATCCACTTACAATTTCTCTGGACGATGCAAGGTCAAACTGGACGCTTGTCAAAGTCGCCTGCGAGAACCGGGCAGCTTCTTCCTTCGTGCTAGTATACGAAGTGACTGACTGCTTCACTCAGTGGCCTTCCTTCCCTATTCTTAGTCTGTAGGTAAACAACAAGCAAGCAGTCAACTGGTCTTCCTCGTCCTTCTAGTATGTAGGTGAAAAAAAAACAACCAAACAACTAAGCCAGCGGAACAAAAAGAAAATGAAGATTGTGTGTGAGAAACAGGAGAGCTGGTAATAATAAGTACTTCATCATCATGCCACTCCCTCGTATACGGACTCAGGAATAGAATGGCCCGCCATTGCTTTTCAATGGTCGTGTGGCAATTTACATGCGTGCAGGGATCAAATTTGAAGGGTAGGGTCCCATTTCACTTTGAAGGGTTGTGAGAAATTGAACCCTTCAATGTTGACATGTAAAAATAAATCATTCTTTTCATTTGAAACTGTTAGTGTACAACAAAATTTTATTATTTATTAAAAATAATGTATAGAAAAAAATGACAATAAGAATAAATCCTGAGCGATTCAACATTTACATGGAATTAGTGAGGTGAACCATGTACTCTCCCGGTCCTTGGAGCATATACTTTATTGAACTTAGATAAGGGACAATTCTATCGGGCCGATGAAATACTTGGTTGTTAGGTTGTTGATAAAATAAGGCATTGGAATTTGGAAGGACCTTTGAAAGGATGATTGATTCAGCTTGATGGTGGCTCTATTGGTCAAGTGTGATTGGGCCTACCTAAAAGAAAAACCCCAGAATGTAATACCTAATGCTTTCACGGAGAAACTTTTTTACTAACCCTAAATTCAGCAGTTATTTTTACTATTGAATCATGTCTTCCCCACATGCTCAAATCAAAGTGATCAAACAAAGGCCCTAATTTTAGGTGGACTATGGATAGTCCCTCCAATGTATATGGATTTTATACCCCAATTCTAAGTGATCAAACAAAATCCCCAATTTTAGGTATATTATGGATAGTCCCTCCAATCTATATCGAGTTTATCAGCCCTATCGAAAAGGTTAAGTATTTATTAGTCCACTATAAGGAAGAACTTTAAATTCTCCAACAAATATCACTACAAGTTGGGTGTCTAGTTTCTACCAAAGTCAACAAGGAAGACGAATCATAAATACACGTTTGGGAGGTTTGCGACAACAAGGATGTTGAAATCATGTTCTTCGCTAGATCATTGCACTCCCACTCCCTCATTCATGAACGTCCATCGAGGGACTCCCTTGTTTAGATATATTGGTAGACAATTTGTACTTCTTGTTTCCATTATTAGAAGGCTGACAGGAAAACAAAGGGGTCAGAGTCTACAACATTTACAGTGTCGATTGTTAAATATTTTATCCTTTCAACTGTTGGATTTCATTAAGGAAATTGGAGCAATTCAAACACTTATATTCAAATATTGTTCTTTCTTTCAACCTAATGTTTACAATTCAGAGCAGATAAATAAGATTGACAGATTTAGAACTCAAATACAAGTCTCTTTTTTTCTTGCTCCTCCGCCCAAACGAAGTTGTGGTCCTAGACTATGAAAAGTATAGATTATTTTGGTTCTGATTTCATTTAAATACTGGGGTTTTTAAGGTTACATCTATTGAGTATTCGAGACTTAGTCTACCGGAAACGCAATCGCATAATACATTACAAATTTCAAATGACATTTTGGATGGAGAAATTTTAAACCCTTATATTTATAGAACCAGAAGGAACTCCAACAAGAAACACATTTAACTTTTATCCACATATAAAATGTTACACAAGTGTAAAATGCTATACATACCTGTAAATTCACAACAACCAAGTCGACAACTTAGCATAGAGTTGGAGAGTTGAGAGTCTGAGTCCCGACCTCCGACTATCCTATACTCATAAACCAAAAATAATGTTAGTTTTCACAGACTTCACCAATCTCTTTAAGTTTGGGGAAGTTCAATCCAGCTTACCCAACGTTCTACCTTTGCTTCTCTTGCTCCTACCTGTGAAAAAGGTGGAACCTTCGAGTTGCCCATTGCAGAAGACAACGAGGAATTGGAGTGTGCAATTGTTTCCTTCTACAAAAGACGATTAGAAGCAACACCATCTCAATTTCACAATATCCCGACGCTCCTGAGTTGGTTTACCTTTCCCGAGGTAGGTGAATGCATGTTTGTGTATTTCACATGATTAAAAAAAATCATTTTATAATTGCTTCTACATAATATAGATATATCTGTGCAGGTGGGGGAAAATTGGGTATTTTTTTCCCTAGGTTTCCAGAGACTTTCAGAGATCATTCTTCGTTATGAGGGCACTGAGGGCGTAGATCAGAGAGCCCATGGAAGGAAGAAGAAGAAGAAGAGGACTCAAGTCAAAAGGTGAGGCGAGTGAGGAGGGGAGACATAATAGCGATATTTGTAGGAGAAACCCACTGGTGCTACAATGATGGTAATGAGCCTCTCTAAATCGTAGCCATTGTAGACATAGGAAACCCTCATAAACAGCTTAGGCGCAAGAGTTACCGTGTAAGCATCCCGAAAAATTAAGTAATGATAATATTCAGTTAGCTATATGACAAATTCTTTCATTTCTTTTAGAGATGACTATATGCATATTGTACAACCATTCTCTCTGGCTAGCCCTCCATTCCATTTGCCTTTGTTTCTAGTGCCTGACCCCCTTCCTTCGATGAGACAGGTAGACTAAGCGGCCTAGGTGGACCATGGGAGACTGGGAGTGTTGATTCAAATGATTCTGACCCCAGTAAATGAATGGAAATTGGAATAAATCCTAGAATCCTGGACTAACTAGTATAGGATATGATTCATGACCACAAACAAAGGGCGGCGTGCTACTAGCGTGCTACCAAAGATCCGTCATCCCAGTGTTGTGGTGGTCATAAAAGAAATGTCTAGCACTGGGTGAAACCCTAGTCTGAAAACTTACATACCCTACATTGGACCAGGTTAGGTTCAAATCTAGCAAAGATTGCTCAATGCATTGTAAATTGCAACTTTTAAGTTGTAACCCAAAAAACAACACCATTAGTTTTTCCTTACGGAGCCTTGACAGTGGAGGGTTGTCAAATCAATTCACCGTCCATAGATATGACTCATATGAGTATTTAATTTCACATCATATACTCCAATACTCAAGTGACTTGTAAGTTGTGAGATCACGTGACTCAGTGAACAATAAGATGACAGATGGAAAATCAAGTTCGCAAGTGGCATCATCTCATACCAAGATTTAATGAAGTTGGTGAATCAGTAATGCATGCTAATGCCATTAAATGCTTTGAAAGTGAACATCGAATCATGAGCCACAATCTTGACTCACCGACTTGAACTTGGCACTAGGCAGCCTAGTGGCCCACCGTGGTCCGTGTCGATTGGGACTGAGATCCTCATCCATGATCCAATTATTCAAGGGCACTTGGGAAGACTCTGAGTCCCGACTCTCCCATAGTCCACTGAATCCCTGGATAGGCAAATTTTGTAGCTGCCCTTTTGTTGCAAATTTACTAGGGCTTACTCAATTTCATTATTGAAGTGGTGGAAATGAAACTAAATTGTTTTTGCATGGTAAAATTCCTTGTGGCCTTCTATGACGTTTAAAATGGCCTTTGAAGGGCTCAGAAGGCTTCAAATTTAAAATCTGCATGTGCGTTACTTGAAGTGTGTCGTGGGCGGCATTGCTCGAGCAGGGCAGGGAGGATCGTTTGTCCCATCGGCAGACTTTTACAAGGTCATATGCAGAGCTAGCTGCTAGCCTAACCACCACATCGCCCGCACAAGGATCGATCGGGAATTCGGAATTAGAAATAGAAATATATTAATCTCCCCCATTACGATGCACATTCCCGAATCCATACCATGTATTAAGGTTCCTGTAATGAATACCAATCCCTGCATCAGCGGATGGGTGCATGCAATCGACTCGTGTACATTTCTTGAAGAGATAGTAGGGTGGAGTGGAGAGACCTAACTTTAACAAGATATATATTTGTATACAATATTTTCGATCATATTGTCTTTTTTATTCGGGTTAAATAAATTTATCTCCAGAAATACGCAATAAGATGGGTCCGAGTGGCGTAGCAGGATAACGAAACCGGGCTGTCATTCTTATGGTTCATGGGGAACGCGCCTTATGATTTGAATGGTTCGTCGGTCTTTCAACATGTGGCTAACATAAAAGATTATGTATGGCCAGCACTAGCAAGCTAGCAAGCTTTGTGTCATGCGGGCGGGTTATTCATGGAGGAAGTATATTGGGGCTTATTCACTCCTTGGGAAGAGCTGAGAGCTTTTCGCTGATGTTTCTTCACCCGTCGCCTAGAAGGAGCGTTTTCACTGGGAAGGATCACGCATGTTGAGGGGCCTTCATTTCACGTCGACCCATGGAAAATGATAATCTTATGTCAAAAGTCGTACGTGTCACACTATAATCCTATGATGTGTCATGCCATTAGCATAGCCACATTAGCATAGCCACATAAATAATTGGAAAGAAATTTAATGGATCAAATTAATTACAATTACTTTTACTACTTTTTGGAGTGGCAAAGGATTCCAAAGAGTGCTACTTTAATGCAAGCAATAAATCGTTGACCTTTCATTAACCATACCTTTAACCAAAAATTTATGTGCTCAGAGGGTTGTAATGCAATCGATAAATCGTTGACCTTTCATTAACCATACCTTTGACCAAAAATTTATTGAGGTTTGCTAAAATAAACATTGTACACAAAACTTATATTTTATAATATAATACAATTTATAATTATCTCTCATCTCATTTGTTCATGTCTTATTTTGTAATCATTACATCATTTTGTAATTATCTCGGTGGTACAAAAACTTGGTAAAACTTGGTAGAAGGCGTCTTGATGCATATGTCAGAGTTTCCTTTATAATTGTCTAAAGTAAACATTATAATATAATTTATATTTTTATAAATATACCAAATTTATAAATATTTTTATAAAATTTTATATCCATTATTCATACCAAATTGTTAGAGGTAATATAAGCACAAAGCAAATACTATTCAATACACAAAAAAAAGTACAAAACTTTTATGAATACACAAAAAGAAATTGTTACCCATTTCTTTAACCATCATTTAACTGAACTTATTTAAATCTTAATCAAAATGCATTTAAGCATAACAATATACCATGACGATCAAATTGTTACACCTGGGGGGTTAATCTTGTTGATCCACTGAAGAAGTCCAAAATCCAAGATAATATCTAAATATCTATCAACATAACAATACATTATTACATTAAAAATATATATAACAAATATATAAAAAACTTATAATATTAATTTTTATGTATATAAATTTGATTTGGTTTTGCAAGGTTTTACTTGGCTTGACTTGCTTGACTTGAATGGTGTTACAAGAAATAAATGACATTAATATTAGTGACTTACTTAAGGTTCATTAAAACAATCATTTAAATAGAGAATTTAAATTCAGAAAGGCCATAATCTATAGGCTATTCCTAAATTAATAAATTTATTTTAATAATCTATGCATTACATTGGGTTTAATATTTTGAAATGCAATCTGACTATCTATATTAAATTGCTTTTAGATTTTGGAAATGTAATTGAATCATATAATTCTTAAATTAAACATCAACTATGTAATTAGGTTATCTATATCATATTGCATACATTTTTTAAAATTTAATTTAATTATTAGGGACAGGGACTAGCTACTTGATAACACTTATTTAGAAGTGTGTTTGTGCCATTAAATTTTTTCAGCTAATCAATTATTTAGAGGGCTTTATAACCTCTATCTCGCCATCACATCGAGAAAGGTAACTTCTTAAAATTGATGTTTTATTGCTCTCGAGAACAAATTGATATATAATTTGGCAAAATAAGGACTTACAAGCATGTCGCAAATGGGTGTTTACTTTATCAAAATTGGTAAATCTGGCATTCATAGTAATCATAAAAAGTGAATTTTTCTCTGTAAAAGTAAATCATAAAAAGTGATCGATCCATTAATACCCACCTCTTCAAAATAACTACCTCATCTTTTACACAGTATTAAATGGACTTTTCAACACGTGGCACACCTAATTTAGTCTTTAATATGCATCTTGGAGGTGATAAATACTATTATTACTTAATTTAATATTTTCGAAAAAGTGCAAGAATTCTATTAAAAATGAAAAAAAGCAATAAAAGATAAAATTCAAGGAACACTTAAATTTCGTATTTTGAAACCATGGAAAGGATTCTATTAAAAATAAAAAAAATGTCCACGTCAATGTGGAATGTGTATGGCTACGTAGGATTCCAAACTCCAGTTTCCATGGAATTATAAAGTGCGACGGGCATATAATACAAAGTGGGCCTAGTAAGTCGTTCAAAAATATAGTTTTGACATTTTATGACTCAGATTCACAATAGTGAAATCAGATTTTCCAGTGGATAAATTCAGCCTCACGGCAATCTCTGCCTAATAAGTGTCTCGTAGCAATGCAGACCGTCAAACTGGGGAGCAAACCTTGCCGGCAGCCACTCCTGCTTTGTTTTTTCATTTGCTTCATCGTCCTGCCGACTATAAATTTGATTCTGCCAACCCTAAAACCAAATTAACATATTTAGAAAAAACACCCCAAGTATGTAAAATGTAACCCCTCCCGTCTCACAAAAAAAACTCAAAATGATTAAGATTAAGAGTATTATATATAGTTACATGATGGCTGTTGATGGATGGCGGTGAGATTCTTCGAATAGGGGACTCCTTAAAAGAACACAAAACACAGTATTTCAGCTATAAAAGATAATCTTGCAGCCAAAGCACAAAAGGAGGATACAAAGAGTTTGAAATCTGTCTCAGAAACGTTCTGGATAGTCTAGAAGGAGCACACAATTAGCATTGATGACATATAAAAGGAAGCACCCAAAGGAATGTAAAGGACTTCCCCTTAATAGAGTCAAAAGTAGTCAAAAGTCATGAAAATGCTCAGCAGAGGAGCCATGAAAGAAATATTAAAGGCTTAACCAAAACTCAAATCTTTTAAAAAAAGATGAGTAAGTCATTGAAAGACTACAAGGAGCTCATGGCGCTCTTCAAAGGAGTGGTAAGGAGCCTCCCCCAATTTCCTCTCCTTCCAAAAATTCAATGAAGGAGAGTTGACCCATCTCAAGTAGTAGTGCTTCCTTTGATAAACCATCAACACTCATATTGTGCTCCCTATAGACATGTTGAAAGTTGATAGAGAGAAATGAGGCCTTAGCTTCAGAAATACGGGTACACCAATGTTCCAAGTCCAATGCAACAAGGCTTGCCACGAAGTTTGCTCAGTTTATGATGACCAAAGAATCCCCCAATACTATAAGTGTAGGAAATCCTATAGTGGCCGCAAAGACCAACAAAGACCGGAGAGCAATCAATTTGGCTCTTGTATTGGTGCTGGCCCCACATCCCATCTTAACATGAAAGAAATGTGAATCACTTATAAGAAGATTAAAACCTGCACCCCCAATACTTGATGCAGCAGCACCATCAAAGATACCAGATGGATAAGGAACTGAAGGACTTGGTCTAGTACGATGAACAACTTTTTTACAATTTGCCAGGTAAGAATTAATGAGATCAAGGATTTTGAGACAAACTGATCCTATATTTGGTTCACAATCTTCAAAAATGCAAATATTACGAGATCATATAATCCAGATGATAAAGAAAGGCAAGTAAAGCTAGTCATGGGCATACTCAGTCCAGCAATTCAAATTTTCCAATAAGGAAAGATGCTTCCATATAATATCCAACTTGTAACAAGAGGAGAGGATAGCTCTCACTTTGAGCAAATGAACAAGTGACAAATAAATGATCCAGCTATTCATTATCTCATTTGCATAAACAACACCGGTTTGGACCAATCCAGCCCCTTGTTTTCATATTCTCCCAAGTGCTAATGCAGTTTTCTGCACATAACCAGTTAAAGCATTTTATTTTGAGTGGTATGTGTCATTGCCATAGCTCTTTGTACTTCCAACTAATCAATTTCTCAGAGTAAGTTGAAGCAATAAGATCATGTGCCAAATTTGCAGAGACTTCGCCATTTTATCTATTATGCATCTAGAGAAAACTATATTTTTATACAAAGAGTCTAATGCCCCCATGTGATAGGCCACTGATATAACGAGTCCATTTCCCCTTCCATACACCGTCAACCAATAGGAGGAGGAGGAGATGGTACCCTCACCATAATTGTGAGCCAGACTGAGGGTATAGATTCCATAATCATTCAGATAAGCGAGAAGATCACGAGATAGAATATAAGTCGTCTCCAAACCTGCAATGAGATCAATGCCCAACTTTATTGAAACACCCTCTCCGACACTCCAACCCAACACTACTGATCCATGAGAGAACCCGAATGAATTCATTCCAAAAAGGTGAGGTATTCTCCATAGGGAACAAATGCTGATGAAGCCAATTATCTATGGAATATTTTTTTAAATACTTGGCTGCAATCACTTGGTTCCAAAGACCTTTACTCCTGAGGATAGTCCACATGCTCTAGAGCCTGAGTGAGATGCTGAACCACTCCAAAAAATTTATATTCCATCCCCCAAGGGTGAAAGGTATTGAGAGAGATTTCCAGTTTACTAAGTGCATCTTGTGTTTGTTTACAGTACCTCCCCAAAGGAAAGTAAAGATACATTGCCTCAGTCTTCTCAGGATAGAGTTAGGAATCCTTGCTAAGGCAAACCAATATATCAGGATCCCAGTCAAGACAGACTTGATGAGGATTAATCTACCCCCCAAAGATAAGAGTCTGTATGACCAATTACTAAGCATTTTCTCAAAGTTTCTTATGATCCATCACCAATCATTCAACCCTTATCTCAAGGGTTTAAGCCAATACCCAAGTATTTAAAGCTAGAGTCAATTTGTTCCATATTATATGGAAGGATAGTACTGATGTCGATGCTAACCTCCTCTTTCAAGTTATTTTTGAGAAAGGAGGACTTTTCCAGACTTATACACATCCCCAAAGCTAAGTAGAACAGGTCCAATTCCACTTTATATGCTTGCCATTCCTCCAGGGTACCAATTCCAAATAGTACAACATTGTCCATAAAGAGTAAGTGTGTAATAGCTACTGAGGATGATAGTCGAATCCATGAATTTTCCCAACTCACTTAGCTTCCGCAATAAGGCAATTGAGCCCTTCTATCACTAGGATGAAGAGAATAGGTGACAATGGGAAACCCTGTCTAATGCCCCTTGAAGCATTAAAAAATCATGTAGAAGAACCATTGATAAGAACATAGAAGTTTGTTGAAGTCACACAACCCATGATCAAGTTCACAGTATCCAAGGGAATACCTATTTGGAGGATAACAAGATGCAAGAAGGTCTTATTAACTCTATCAAAAGCTTTAATGAGGTCCAATTTTAGAACTAAAGCTTCCAGCTTCTTAGTTTTGATAGTATGTAAAATTTCCTATGAAATACCAACCAACTCAAGAATTTTCCTGTTCTTTTAAAGCCCAAATTGCTCATTTGAAATAACCATGGAAAGTATAGGATTTAGTCTATTAGAAATGATTTTTGAAATAAGTTTATAAATCAGATTGTAGAGAGAGATGGGGAGAAAATATGCAAATGATTTTGGATTATCACATTTAGGAATCAATGTCAGAAAGCTAGAGTTGGTAGCACTCTAAACCCTACCTTCTTTCTGAGATTGTTCCAGCCTTCAATAAATCATCTTTAACCAAATCGAATAAATGCAAGAAGAATTCCATTGACCAACCATCAGGACCAGGACTCTTGTCCTTCTTGAAACTTTTCGAAGCAGTTTCGACTTCCATCATCGAAACCTCAGCTGCCATGAAAGTCAAATCTTCAGCTGAAAGGAAAGAAGGGATGTGTTTTATAACAAGTAATTGATCTGAGGCTAAGGCTCTCCCATCATCCTTAAATAGTGATGAGAAGTGACTTACCCCCAACAATTTGAGCCGCTCAACATCATTGACAGTATTACTAGCACCATCTAGAAGGTCCCAAATAGAGTTGATATTCCTCCTTGCCAAAGCAATACTGTGAAAAATTTGTGGGTTGGGATCTCCCTGCTCAATCCATATAGCCCAGATTTTTAGTCTCCAAGTAAGCACTTCATGCACCAATATCTTTTCTTTTCGACTCTTAATGGATACCAATTTTTGAGCTTCAAGCTCCGAAAGGATACTCGAAGGAAGAAAATAGTAGATATGTTGTAGTTCCATCTCCATATCAGCAAGATCCAACCCCTATTTTATTTTTTGTAATTTTTCCCATTTTTTAACTTCTCCTTTTAGTCTTTTTAATTTCAATACCAAGCTAGTCATATCATCACATCCAGAAAGGGACAACTCTGAAGACTAGGAAGAATTAACCAGGAGAAATAAATCCTCCTCTAGCAGCCAAGCTCTATTGAACTTAAAAGGATAGTTTTTCTCATAGGATCATCCCATTCAAAGCATACCAGAAAGTGATCGAAGATCTCCAAAGGAAGGGTTCAAGTTTTGTACCTAGAGAATAGTGGCACGACAGTGAACCAGATGCTAGAAACCGATAAAGCCTCTTACTAATACCCTCAGACCCTATTCTTCCATTCCTTTAGGTTGGACCTGCACAACCAGGGGCCAAATCAATCATCCTGGTATACGAACCAACGGCTGAGAAAAATAAGAACCAAGAGGATCTATACGGGCATTTCGGACCCAAATCTCAGCATCCGAGAGAGTAAAATTCAAGTCTTCTGCAATTATTGAATTTGGGTGACTGAAAATACCCCCATCCACTGCAGCATCTCAAAACATTTCCCTATTAAGATAAGGGCCATAATCGTTAAGACAAACAAGATTCGAAAGTTGGCCCCTCAATCTAACCTTGACCAAAATTCCCATTGTCGTGACAAATGATTTACAACGAGCTACTAAGGAATCCTAGCTCATGAGAAGACCCCATGAGAGACCAAGCGAATCAGAGGCACAAAATTCCCAACTAGGTCTGATTTTTGCAAAATAAAGAAGACCCTGACCATGGTCACACATAGTTTCTTGGAAAAAAACCATATCAGGATTTATATCCGAAAGAAGAGAGTCGGGATATTTTAGTTTGGTGAGCCCTCCGAAACCACATATGTTGAGAGAGAGTAGTTTCATTAGGAACCCAAACAAGAGGGTGATGCTGATCTAAGCACCCTGAGTGAGGGGAGGTGGTTGGGGGAATGATAGGTCCTGGCTGAATCTTTGATCCTAGCCGACAAAGGAATAAAATGGTTACTCCCAGATTCCCCCAGAGATTTAACCTATTTAGGTTTTCTAGCTCTCAAAATAGTCACATTTGCATGTCTGATCAAATCCAAAGGTAAAGTAGATGGAGAGAGGGGGGTCTTATTAGTGAAGATAGTAAGCGATTTAAGGAGGGTTGGGTCCATGAAAGAGGGGGCTAGTAGGAGAAACAACACTAGAAGAAGAAGGAAAAGGAGGGTCCCCAACTAGAGGAGGAAAGTTGTCTAGTAGTGTGAAGAGGGGGGTAATAGAAGAAGTAAAATCCTCTTGTGGAGTAGAAAATCCAGCAACCTCATTGTCCCCCACCAACAAGATACCCGAATCTCTAACAGGTAGCAAGACAACCCCCCCCCCAAACAGTTAGACCCTAAAGAGGAGTCCTCAGGCATAGGTAAAGGGGCCGCCATACATAAGTCGTACAGAAGATGACTATCCTTTAACATTTCTGTCAATTCTGAGCCATCCAAAGACCATGAATATCCATGAAGCACTGAGACAAGGGTTGATAGTGAGAATGATGAAGGTAATTGTTTGCTTTTGTGTTATTATTCCTTTGAATTGTTGATACAAATACGTAGAGTTTCTAATAAAAAACAGAAATTTGAAGTAATGGAGAATTTCATAGACTTTATTGAAATGGATGATGAGAAGGATGAGCAATTATGCAATCAATCCTAGCATTTGAAAGAGCCAACAATTTGCAATGAAGGATTAAATCATAAAAAAGAAAATGAGGGTGCTTCAATGAATGTTTTGTCATTTCTTTCAATTTCAGAATTTGTATGTCAAGAAGAAATCATTTTGCTTGATTCTATTGAAGAACATAATGATATTTACTTTGAAACATGTCGAAAGAATCAAGTTTTAAAATGATCTAGAATTTTTAATTAAGTTATTGATGTTCCATTTGAAATATGTCATGAGCATTATTTTCAAGGTTCTTGTGAAAAACAGTCTGACAGTGTGCAAGTGGAGTTACAGTTTGAGCAGCCTTATCAGGGAAAACAAATGTCAAAAAAATTTGAAGGTTGTCATGTATTTTATAATCTGATGGCTGAATATATGGAAACAATTTACAGTAGGAATGGTTGGTTATGTGTTTGCAGAAAGGATCAGGTCATTTTTCATACCTTGTTTCCATTATGTAACGTCCCCATACCCCATAATGCGGAGGTTTTAAATTTATTTCTTTAAGGACTCTTTTCCTCCTTTCGAAACACAGAGCATGGATGTTAACACATCTTCCACCTTCATTCTCAGGCTTAGAAATCACTGTAACAGTATTTCCTCCCTTCACATATCTCTTCTATGACCAGAAACACCATTTGCACAGTAGATCTATTCTTCTGCACTCCTCCCTCCGCATTTCCTCTTTTCACCTTTCGCTTGCGGAGCTCAGAAATCGTAAACACGATATGTGACAGAGATATTTGACCACTCTTCCATCTTCTGCATTCCGCGCTTCCGCCTTCTTCCTTTCCGACCTTGGAACTTGGGAATCGAAACTTTAACCTTTGACAAAAATATTTAACCACTATTTCTCCTTTTGCACTCCCGGTTTCTGCCTTCCGCTCGGTACTCGAGAATCAGAACTCTATCATTCGATGGAGAAGTACATCCATTATTCCACCTTCTGCACTTTCTCTTTCCTCCTTCCACGCTTACGCTTTCCACCTTCTACTTGGAACTCAGAAGAGGAAACTTTCAAATGATGGATCCTGTATCCTCGTTTCCTTCTTTCACATTCCACCTTTCCACCCTCCAGTACGGAATTTGGGAATCAAAAAATTTAATTTTCAACCTTAGTCTTTCCTGCACTTCCGAATTCTGCTTTCTGACCTTGGACTTCGAAAATCGAAAAGTTAACTTTTCCTTTGAACTTTTCTTCATTTCTCTGCTTCCACCCTCTGCCTTCCACAGGTGGATCCTGAGGTGCGGAAAACCCACTTTCTTCCTTGTTCAAATGCACTATTCTGATTTTTGCATCCCACCTTCCCCAAGCGGATTTCAAAGGGCAAAAATGCTAAGTTAGAAGCATTCTGACTCTGTAACAGGCTTTCAACCTTCATGAACTTAGGAAAAAATGCATAAAACATACAAGGCATAAACCAAGCAAATGCAGGATCATTCATCACAGTAAACTCTACTGAAACACTTAGAAATCATTCATCATCATCAATTCATCATAGTCATAATAATTCTACATAACCAATATAGTCATTCATAAGAAAATACATTGCATAAACAAGAAGGACAAAGAATACTTATCTTGGATGATGGTGTTGTCCTTCAACTAGCTATGTGGTTGAAACATTCCACCCAACCATAGGCCAGTGGATTCATTAATCTCTCAACACCATCACCACCCCTGAGCCAGACATGATTTCCATAAGGAACTAGGGAACAACAAACTCACACATAGCCAGATCAAAACACACACAGTCAAGCCAACCTTCAGTTGGGTTTGTCAGACTGTCCAACCAAGCCAAACCAAGTTGGGTTTATTAGGCTGCGGGATTACAAGCCAAACAATGTTGGGTTTATCAGGCTTACTCAATCAAGCCAACATACAATTGGGTATATCAAAATTTTCATAGTCAAGCCAACTTTCACAATAAGGACCATCCAAGCCATAGATGGGTTTATCAGGCACTCAACCAAGCTATCATTCTCAGTGGGTTTCTCAGGTTGTCCAACCAAGGAATACACATGGACAAAACACAACAAGACACAGCCAACCCAATATCTAATTGGGTTTATCATGATGCTAAGGAAGTGGAAAGGTAGAATGACTAAGCTAATGGCTCATTCAAAAGCTAAGGATACCTCCACAAGGTCTACTTGTCCTGGGATCCACATTACCCACATACCCAACAGAAGGAAGAATCCCCTTCTATGCTACATAGTCCCTCATGCTATGCCTTCCCTTCCAGTGCTCTTCAGGGAATGCAATGAATATTTACCCGCCACTCTTACCTTTTTATGATGTTCCTCTTTGCACTAGGTTTATAAATCCCATTCCTCTTCTCTTCCACTCCTCAGGCTTACATACATTTCAGACCCAACCCAGGGTGCAAATTACAACAATTCACAGGGAAAAACACAGCACATGGGATTCACACTGTAACACCAGGGAAAAAAGCTTGCACATCACTCCTTAACACAGGAGAAACATGGTTCACTTACACATAGGAGAAAAACAATGCAGAGCAACACTTCCACGACTCCAGAGAGTGAACAAACTATTCTGAACAATGGATCACTACACAACATCAATGGGATACCACAAAGGATTACACTCTCATAAAATCGAGTGATCTCCACTACTCATTTACTCAAGAATACATAGCATGAACAACACATAACAGAACATGACTAAAAAAATGGCTCCATGAAGAGCGTAAATGAATAAAAATGGTTCAATTGAATAGAACGATCCCAATCCCCGAACCTTAGTAACAACAAAACCTTATGTACGTCTTGGAGAAAGGATGGACTGGGAATGCACCACATGGTTACTTGTTGCATAAGCAAGAACGTTGCATCCCACATTGCAAACCCGCAGACTTGCTCAAACAAACAATCAGACTGCCATGTCTTGCTCTTCCTAAGGCATAAACTGCCTCATCCAACTTCTGGAAGAAATTAATGATTGAGGACAGAGGAAAAAAGGTAGCAGAGGATTCATGGGTTTCCCCATTTACATCTGGTCATACCCTATTGGCTCAGGGGGTTTAACTAACTTCCCACCCTATGCCTAATGGAATTTTTCCCCCATCTCTTTCACATTGCAGTCCCATACCTAGATGTGGTATTTTATTAAATTGTGCAATTACATGATATTCGAAAATATGTTGTGCATAACCAGCACAACAACTATAGGCATCAACCTTTATCGCCTATACACAAACACCCAATCAATGGCAGGGCCTTGGACTTGATCTCCTTTCAATGATTCAAAATGCAATATATACATCTTGTACAATTCAATACCATGGGGTCAAAACTGGGGTATTACAATTATGCTTTTATTTTCTAATTCCAACCAAGCATGATGGGGAGGTTTGTTTATGGAATAAACTGCTAGGCTAGCTTCATTGGAAAGAAAATTTACTTGATTGTGCATGTGTGCTTGGTAGAGTAGGGTAGGTAGGAGTGTGTTAATAAAATTGACATGGTGAGCATTTCTTTCCAGTAGTTTCATCTTGATTTCAATATGAGTTTAGTTTCAGTTTAGTTTCAAGTTCATATTTGCATATTACAGATGGTTTTAGGTGATGGTCACAGGTCTGAGCAAGTTGAGGTTTTAGAGATGATTGGGAATAGTCCAATGGAAAAGGCACTTGGTCTACCAGTTTCTTTGCTACCTCACAGGGAGGATAACATCCCCGATTGGAGTCAGCTGTTAGGACAGTATAAATTTTATTTTTTACAGGAATTGGCATTATGATTGAATATTTTTCGAAGGTTTTCTTGATTTGGAAGCTTCAAGTTTTCTCTCAGTGATTAATGCATGCAATTTTCCAAGTTTCAGAAAGCAAAAAGGAGTTAAAGGGGTTTTGATAAAAAAAAGGGAATTATTTTTTTTATAATTGGGAAAAATTTATCCATTTTGGATAAAATTTATTATAAACCAATATCGAGTGCTTTATATTCAAATTTTTTATGTCTTTTGGGCCAAGGTTTATATTTTTTATTAAATTTATATGCCCAAATGTTTAAAGGCATATAAGGTGGCCTAAGGTTTTTATTTCATGTTTTATAAAAGTATTAACAAAAACCTTTATAAAAAATTATTGGCCGAAGACCAGCATCCAAGCACCAAGTCATATGGGTGCCACATACTCATTATATCAACGTGCACCAAACAAAGTTTGCCAACAAACTCCAACGTCAAACACCCAAGAAGTATTACATAACAATTCTCCTTGATATTATATGAAACTGCGCGTGCATATAAACAGGTTCGCATAGTTTCATTTGGTGCATGTGGGATAAATATTTTCAAAGAGGATTCATATTGGAGGCTACCGCCATTGCTGATCGTAATCCTCTCTGCTTGATGTATGAGAGCATGGCCATTGTTTTGGCTAATGGAAGAGACGGGCCTGTGATTTTTTCTTGAAGTCCCTTCCTCTTGTTTTCTTGTCGGATAAGGTGTCATCCAAGGCCCAAAAGAGCCTCAGAAAAATGTTTCAGCATGGAAACCCGAACTCAACCTCCGCACTCCATCCAGGAACGGTGCTCATTCTTTGGAGGCACATATGTTCCTATAGCTTTTGGCTTCTTACGAAATTTCGAAGAAATTTAAGGATGATAACAATTGTGAGTTAATACTTCACATTGTTTACCGATGACATGTTACCAAGCTCTACCGTGCACTTGCTATAGGTCACAAGATACCAGATGTTGTGAAAAAATTGATCAGCAGAGGAATGCAAGTTGAGGCTGTGGAAATTGTCTGTGCATTTGAACTATTCAAAAACGTGTGGCTCAGATAGAGGAAGGAAATCCAGATAGGAGAAGATGTGCCAAAGTAAGTAAATGCAATGAAGATGCGAAAATATCTGAATATGCCAGTAAGTCTCAGAATAAACAGTTTTGTGAGGCCTGGGATATCAATATTATCATTTGTCAAATGAAATTTTTCGAGCCATCAATTGCATATTTCAATAATATCAATATTTTTATGAACAACACTTCGCGAAAGGAGGAGGAAGAAGATCGTGGATGTGGTCGACTTAGTGGTGGGCATTCTTTAAACAGTTTTGTATGTTTATACTCTTGCAGAAGAAAAGTACATCTACGGTGTATATTAGGGCCAGGTATTATCCAATGGACCAGAACCATTCCGCTGGATAAATTAAGGAGAAATTAACGTATAAGAATCTCAGCGGAATTGGGTATGCCCATTAAAGTTTAACGGTGGAGATCTGAATATGGTGGAGATCCATGACGGTGGTGAATTTCGCTACAGCAACAAGCAAGGCGAAATAAACTCTCAAAATCTATGGAATTTATATGTCCGAGATGAACTCCAAACCACGTGTCCATGCAGCATGATTTGACAAAATTGATCGACCGCCAAAAACAATTATGCTGCAGGAATGTGTTGTCTGGTTAATATTTAAAAAATCAGCGAAATTTTTATGTTGTCGACAGGTCAAGACACGTGTTGGAGTAGCATTGTTGATCCGGTGGATTATTCATCTTCAAAATTACACTGTTCCAACATGGTACAATAGCTATTAATTTATGGTTCAAAGAACATAACATATGCTAAAAATAGTGCGCGACTAGCCTTAAGGGCCGTGCGGTTCGACATAACATCACGTAGCTTGTATGGGCAGCGCAGCTTGCATGGGCTGCACAATTTGTGCACCATCAAGAGGTAATCTAAAATGGTTTGTGGCAAAGCCACGCGGCCACATATGCTGCGACATTGGTCATATGCTGCGATGCTGGGACATGCTACGATGTTGCGACATTGGTCATATGCTGCGATGCTGTGACATTGGTCATATGCTGCGATGCTACGACATTGGTTATATGATGCGATGCTACGACATTGGTGAAGTTGGTGGTGACCTCAAACGGTTACGTTACATGTGGCATAGCTCGGTTGCAGGTTATTGCAACGTGTTGTGAGTCAACACATGTGCATGGAGTTAGTTGCAACGTTTTGGGGATATGGAATGTCGTGGTAACATAACGCTTGTGCAGTGATTTGGCGGGATTGCATGGTTCAGTTTAGCATATGGTTGTAACGATAATAAAGAAGATAACAGATGTGATGATAAAGACGAGTTGAACCCATTACTTATCCAAAACATTAAATAGAGGGTTTTCTGGCCACATTAGGGGACAGAGGGAGAGATTCAGATTGTGTTAGAACACAGAGCTTCATTTTTAGGTGATGTGAAACTTGGGGAGTTGCTGCTAAGTGCCCAGATGCTGTTTCTTTTTTAAGTCGACATTTTCTGCTATAATTTAGCTTTCTTTGCCTTTTGAAGGCTAATTGTAATTTCCAGAAGAGAGGTCTTAAAGACTTTGTACAGCATTCTGTTTACAGTTGCTGAATTTGATTCCAGAACCATTTTTGTACCATCTTAAAGAGATTAATTGGATCGGTACCCATTGAAGAGGGACCCGGAGACGTAACCCAGTGGACGGGGTGAACTCTGTTATCAAATTCTGTTTTGTGAAACTCTGATTCTGTGTTTGTTTTTCCCACATATGTTTAGCAGTTTTGCTTTTCATCTTCTGTTCTAAGCATTTAATGTTTGTTAATGTTGTTTTCATGAATTAAGCAAACTGATTAAACACATTCATTAAACTTTTTAATGCACATAAGTTGAGATCCAACAGATGATATTATGGTATCAGAGCAAGTTAACTGCTAGTGCAAGTTTGTGAATGCTTACCAGGTCCAAGTTAAAGCGTGGTGAAGGAGGATTAATCGAAGGAGATCCTGAGATTGGCTCGAGGAGAACATTCTCAAGAACCATGTCTTCTCCATGAGGCGAAGAAGAAGGACATACAGAATGGGAAAATCCTGTGTTGCAGCTGCAACAATTTCCCAAAATTCCAAAAAATTTAGGACCCTCCTTTTGCTTGAATTAGTTTGATTTTCTTCTTGGATTTGGTATGAGAAATTTTCAGAAAGACTTTGCTTATGCTTGGATTGATCTACAACTGGTTTTCAATTTTTCTAAATGATTAAAAATTTCAATGATTGATTAAACCTTCATCATTTGCCTTTAATTGCATTTTCATCGTGGCTGAATCGGAAGTGTATTTGTTTTTCCCCCCGCCATTACGGATGTATATTCGGTTTTGACTTCGACTTTTCTCCCGATTCGATCAGTTTTAATTGACTGCTTTTTTTATTTTGCATCGGAACTGTTATGACTTCTTCTTCCACCGTTGCGGATGGCAAACTGCATTCTCTCCCGATTATGGATTGTTTTTTTAGTCGAGCCCGTAAATCTTGGGCTGTCGCTATTGCAGCTGCGAGAAGTTTTCTCCTTCTGACCGTTTGAGTCATTTTACCTTTGATGTTGCGGAAGGTCGCACCTTTTGTAACTCCGTCGCTGCGACTGCCGAACGCTTTTTCTTGCCGATCTCTTAGTGTTGTTGCTTCTGACTTAAGTCCCGACGTTGCGGACGGTAGTACGCTTTACAGTTCCACCGTTGCGGATGAAGAAACACTAGCCCTTTCGATGCGTAGTCGTTTTGCTTCCAACTCAGACTTTGCCCATATCAGATCGATTTACCCTTCGCGGCTCCGCCGTTGCGGCTCCCATTTCACTACTGGCCCGATGATTTTCCGAGGTTTCGCCATATATATCTCCGCGGATGGCCTAGCGCTTTGGTTGTTCGTCGTTGCTGAAGGAATTTTACTTTCGTCTTCCGATCCAAATATCTCTGACGTCCGATTTTAACTTTTTTCCCGCCGCGAGAGTTTGACCATATGTATATATATGAGGTCGGGGGGCGCTTATGTTTTTTTTTATTGTTATTTGTCAACTGACGTGCTCTGTCGCTATCGTGTTGTCGATTGCTCGAGCTTTTTCGGACCCTACTACCGGTACCCACGTCTAGGTGGCAACTGTGGAAGCCCTACCATCTTCATCCTGCCATACACACCGGTTACACATCAGTGCCAGGTAGCCTTCTATTGCCTTTCCACATTCCATTGAGCGTCTGGTGGTTGTTTTCCATGGTTAGGTTTTGCGGCTGTTTTTTTTTTCCCATAGTTGCATGTATATATTTTGGTTCTTAGTGACAGTGCTGTCCATGGGGAGGGGCATTTTGACAGGCATAGTAGTTTTTCCCCACCGCCGTTGTCGTGCGAACCTACACGTAGAGGATGAGGGGGTTTGGTGCAGACGGTCGTTATGCTGTCTGTGCCAAACCACCCTGTATGATAATATGGTGGGTTGGAATAGGTTCACCGTGACCTTTTCCTTAAGGTTTGGGCTGTTTTTCCCACTTGGTGCTCCCCGTATCTTTAACGCCTAGTCGTTTTGCCTTCGTGGTCCCGCGCAACCAAATTTGTGTTCAGTTTCAAACCCGGGCCGGGGAGGAGGGTGTGCCGCGACGCATAGTTATTGATCATAGTTTTGCATAGGCGATTTTTCTTTGATCAAGTGCACCATAGAAACTCACATAGTGTTTCTGTTTTCCCGCACAGTGATTTGATAATGGCACCCGCAGAGAGTAGAAGTTTTAGTCATGTTAATGTAGATGTTTTCCACTCGATTATATTGTTTTTCATCATGCTAGATATAGACAAAATCATTGAATAATGCACATTGTGTTTCAATAGCTCTATTAGTTAGGCCATTTCAGCCTAGGTATACACATATTTGCTTCACTAACTAATTGCTATCATGTTAAACACAAAAAAAATGACACACTACACATTGATGTATACAAGTTTGTCACTCAGCCAAAAGGGCTTAATTTTACAATTTTATGGCAGGAAGAATCCACAATGTCAAAGAGGCAAAAGAAGAAGGCCCCTGTGGTCGAGGAAGAGCCTGAAGTAGAAGTTGTCACTAAAACTGAATACATATACGAAGACACTAAGTGCATTTCTGGTATCGAACCTGAATACCAGTGGGGGGAAGTATCTAGATTGATCACCCGCAGAGAGGTTCCTGACATGGGCTTAGAAGAAGAGTCCATATATGCCAACATAGAAAGATCTTCACTGATGAAGATCGCCACCAGACCAGAGTTGTTCCCGTGCTCTGAAGTAATCGGATGGATTCTGCCCCGGGCAGATGTCACAACAATGATTCTGGAAAATGTTGAAAGATAGGGCTATGCTACATATAGCCCTGGATATGTAGCGTTGGCTTACCACTTGCCAGAAGCCCAAGTATTTTTATCTGATGATTGGCTGAACAACATTAGAATGGACCTGGTAGAGACTCTTAAAAGGATGCTGTTGCAGGGAAAACATTATAGATATAGACCGACGGGTGATTACGATACGGCAAGCTTAAGGGCTCCTTATAGGTTCATAGCTTTAATGCTGAATAGTATTTTTGGGAGATCCCATGGCAGGATCTTCAAGTTAGAGTGGATACCCATCATTTTTCATGTTGCAACCCAGGGGACAATTTTCAACTGGGCTAGCCTTGTATCAAATAGTCTTTCGGCTTGCTTGGCCTCAACTTTGGGAGGAGTGGCCCAAAAGAGGTCTGAGTTCTATATGAGTTCCATACTCATCAATTGCATATTGTGTAATCAGCCTTTCCCCGGACTCAGGTGCATCTGGGATAGGGAAATAATTCCTGTCTATGATGCCTATAAACCGCTGTGGGCACACAAATATCACAGCCATTATCGAGAAGTATGTGAACACTTTATCATGCCCTTATACACACTCATTTTCCTGAAGGATTGTGATTGTATGTCAGAGGAGGCACTGCAAGTAATAGAGGAGTATGCAGACTACTATTTGACTAAAAATGGCCTGTACTTCAAGATGTTTGGAGGTTCGAGAGCACCTTCCCTGCTGCCCAAATATGCAACTGATTACATTATTCACAAGGAGGCAGTCAGACAAGTATTCCTGGATGGAATAGGGAGCTTTATGTTTGAACACAAGAAGACCGCCTATCCTCCTTTGCCCTTCATGTTAGGAAGCTACAAGTTTACCAGAGTGAAAAAGGCTGATGAATTTGTAGAAGCACTGGAAAAGTTCCATTTTGGAGAGATTCCTTTCTGTAGAAATGAGACTCACAGTAAAGTAGTTGAACATTGCAAAGCAAACAATGTGCATTTTGAGTATTCCCACCATTGGGATTGGGAAGAATCCATCTTCCGAAATGCAGTAAACATGACATCCTTGAGAAGTAGGTTCAAGAAGAAGATCACCACCAAAGGTGGGAAAGGAGACGAACAAGCAAAGGCCGAGGAAGAAGCAAAGAGAAGAAATGAGGAAGCCCAGAGTTTGGCACAAGAAGCTGCAGGGTGGCTACACACAGAAGAAGAAGAAAAAGGGAAGGCTACTCAGGAAGCAGCTGAGAAAGAAGAAGAAGAAGAAAAGAAAAGGAAGCTGGATGAGGAGCTTAAAAAGCAAGAAGCTGAAAGGCTAAATCTGACACAGACAGAACAGTCAGCTTCTGAAACAGCTGCAGGGTAGACCCAGGACGTGGAGAACCCCGAGGTTCAGGACCCACAAGTACCTGCTGCCAGCACACCCATGGTCCCCACTCTCAAGCTGGTCCCCTTTGTACAGAAGGTGGGTGACGAAATCCCGGATTTCAACACTATTTATTATGATAGGGCAACAAAGAGAATAATGAAGAGAACAGAAAGGAAAGTTGAAACAGAAGGTCTGCCTGGTAAAATGATAACGGATATGCCTGTTATGTTGGGAACAGACCAAGATCCGAGATTCACCATTAGAGCTAGAGCAGCACTGATTCAAGCTTCGGAGGATAATGTGGGCAGGATTATAACAGACTTAAAGCTATCCAAAAGTTCTTCTGCTCAATTGAAAGACACCTTGAAGAAAGAGAGAGAAGAAGGAAATAGGCTAAAGCGGAAGTATGAAGGCATGCAGAGGGAGATAAAGGCTTCTAGGGCTGAATTGCAGGCCTTCCAAGTAGAAAGACAGGTTATGGAAACTACACAGGAGGCTCTTGAGAAAGTGCAGAAAGAATGTCAAGAGCTAAGAAGTGAAAAGGAACAGCTGCTGGGAAAGGTAGAAGAGCTAGAAGAGCAGCAAAAGATCCTCGTGGAGGCCAATGAGTTGCACACCCAAGAACAGGAAAAGAAACATCAAGAGTAGATTTCCTCTCTAACAACTGCTCTGGGGGAAGCAAGGGAGCAGCAAGTTAAACTTCAACCATTCAAAGAGCATGTCTTGGCCCAGAAGGCTAAATTGTTGCATCTACAAACTGCTATAGAAGGAGAGAGGTGTAGAGTACTACAGATAGATAGCCGATTGGAGGAAATTTTGGAGACCTCCTCTTACTTTGTAGATCGATCTCAGGATGTCGTCGAAGTCCTGACCGCAAGAATGGCAAGGCTGAAAAACAATGAAGAAACCCCAGTAGAACTACCATCAAAGGATACACAGGCCCTCAAACGGGATTATGACTTGCTGGAATTCGCTATAAATACTGCGGAGGATTTCAAGAAAACAGTTAAGAAGACGAAAGGAGCATGCATCGAGTTTTTCAGAAGGCTTCTCGTCACCTACAACCGGTGCCAGATAGAGGCCGAGCAGAGGCTTGAGGTTTTCCCGGATCACAACGCCTTTGTAGAGCTATTGCAGAAGAGATACCAGGAGGAGGAAGCCAAAGTATAGCAGATTAAAGCACTTAATGATCAGATCTTGAGAAGCGAAGTAGATCATTTAGCTATCAGCGTGTAGCTTCCGGAGGATCAGCTTCGATTGAGTGCAGCCAGGATTGAGGCTATAAAGAACCAGGATGCTAAGTTTGAGATTAATATTCAGTTTTTAGAGCCTTGTGCGTTTGAGGGCATTGCCGCTGAAGCTTCGACATGGAATAAATTTCTAGATGCCCAAGTGGGACCCTCCTCGTAAAGGATTGGTCAATTTTTTTAATATGTAACATTTTGTAAAAAACCTTTGAGAAAAGTCAAGCGTTGGGAAACGAAGAGTTGGGAAGCCCAAAGGTTACTTTGGGCAGCCCAACCATCTCACCTTTTTGTATAAATGTAATAGACTAAGAGGGAAGAGGGGATTTTTCCCAGTTAGACATGAAAAGCTATATTGTAAGAAGAACTATTTCTCTTTGCAATAAAGAAGTATTGTTTGCTTGTTGGAGGAAGATGGGTGGCATTTTCAAATGCTATGCTGTGGATGGCTGAAAGATGAACTATTTTGTTTTTCCAGCTTTTTGTCCATTAACCGTGAGATCGTTCTAACTCTCAGAACCTATGTTCTTGTTTAAATGATTTCTGGTTCATTTTGTGGAATTACCACCATGAGTAATGTATGCTGTTCATAAAACAATTAGCTAACTGATTGTTGAAATATCTTTAATCATCTAGGTGTTGTAGGAAGAAATATCAGCTATCCGTAATTTCTCTTTATGATACATACACAATTCACATTACTCACAAATAAGTTAAAGTCTGCTCCCCGGGGATAGATAGATATATAGATAGATAGATAGATAGGTAGATAGTTTTATTTCTCCACATGTGATTTAGATGCTTCTGATCCTAAGACGAGAGGTAAGAACCTGCGCATCACATTGTGAATGCTCCTTGCATCCTTATCATCCTACATGGTTAATTAGGCATATGCATATCATACTTAAGTCAAAAAATACAAAAAATATACACGGTGGACCAGGCTGCAACCGGTAAAGCCTTTGTTTTTGTTACCTTGACCTACGGTAGACGGACCGCAAACCGGACGGATTCCCCATACCAAACAGTCACGGGCTAGTTGGGAACGTTGACTGGGGAGAATCCATTTCTGTTTTTGCTTGCGAATTTCCAGGCCTCAACAATTATGGCGCTAGAAGGAGGGCTGCCAGTGCATGGCTGGCCGTGGAAACTTATTTTTCCCAAGATTACCCCACCAGCAGATGTTTGAAGCTTGTAACCTGACCCAAGTACTTACAGGTTTCGGTTATACCTTTGAAGTAAGAAAGCCTGTTCTCACCCTACGTTGCTCTTTACTCAGACTTTGTTCTTTTACCTGTGCTCATGGCTGATGTAATTGTGAATCAGCCCAGCCCATTGCCTGCTTGGAAAGCTAGAACCCATGTGAACCTCACCCCTCCATTGCATAACCTACCTCAAGCTTTTGATAAGCTGCTGCCTAATTTTGACCCTAAGGAAAAGACTGCTGTAGGCGACCACTTACAAAGTTTCTATTTGGTGGTAGAAGGGTTAAGGGCTGGGGAGTACGAAGATGTTGTCTGTAGATTATTCCCTCATACCTTGAAAGGGGCAGCTGCTTCATGGTATTTTGCTCTGCTCGCAAACTCGATCCCAGACTGGAATACTTTTGAAAGAATATTCAGAAATAAATATGCAGCTCAGAGAACTCATGCCTCACTAATGAAAGGTCTTGGTTTGTTAAGAAAAGAAAAGAATGAGAAGGTACATAGTTTCACTCAAATATTTTCAATATACCTAAAGAACTTTTCTGAAGCTGACAGACCATCTGACAAAGTCTTAATTGAATATTATACCTCAGCCTTAGGACCTGAGCTGGCCATGTTTGCCAAGATGAAATCCAAACCTACGTTGGTAGAGACTTATGAAGAGGCAGAAAGGGTAGAGGCTGAAAGGGAAAGTGTAGAAGATTATCCTGATTTACCTGTAGAGAAAACTACAAATAGAAGAGTTTTCATGCTGTCTAAACCTAAAGTGGAGCAAGCACATGATTATCAGGGTATGCTAAAGATGATGCAGAAACTATCCAACCGAATAATAGATCTGGAAAAAGAAAGGGAAATGCAGAAAAATTACAAACCATACTATCCAAAAAAAGAGGATAGCAACCAATGGAAAACACCTCCACCCAATTTAGCCTCAATAAATATAACAGAAGTGGGAGGAGACAACTTCTGCACTTTTCACCAACAGCCTCATTCTGAAAAGAAGTGTCCTCAATGGTTGAATTCAATGACATTGGTTATGAATCAGTTGCTAGATTCTAAATTGACGGACAGTGGCAAAGAGGAAAAGAAAAACCAGACTATGGAGAAACAAGATAATGACACCATGTTTTCATGGGATGGTGTCTCACTGTTTGACACTTAAGAGAGTGCTCTCAAAATTGAATGCACACCTACAACAACAAAGGACATGGATTTAACAATTTTGAAGATCAAAATATTGCAAAAGAATGTCAAGAGACAGGCAGATGTCAGTAATGAATATAAACCGCCTGAAGTCACTACTTTCAACCAGGAAACAGAACCAATCATTGAGCCTGTCAAACCTGTGGAAGATGTTGAGGAAGAGAACACTGAAAATATTAAGGAAGTTAAAGAGGAGATACCCACCGAAAACCAACCTATGGAGGAAAAGATCAAATCAACTGGGGAAAGGAAAACTAGCACCCCACCTTTCCTTTTGACTCTGGAGATTTTGAACCATAAGGTGCATAATTGTCTGGTGGACTCTGGATCATCAGTGAATGTTATGCCCCTAGAAATCTACAAAAAACTTAATGGGAAGCTAATACCTACTGATTGGGACGTCACTCAACTAGACAAGACCAGTGTCAAAGTGGTGGGGGAGATGAAGAATGTTCTGATTCGATTGTCTGCAAATAAAAAGATAAGTCAGTACCTTGATATTGTAGTAGCAGACATACCTGATGGCTATGGATTGATCTTGAATCGAGGCTGGTCAGCACGACTAGATGGTTACTTTGCTTCAGACTGGTCACACCTATGGTTGCCTCAGAAGGGTAGCCCAAACCTGATTAAGATTTTAAGAGAGCCCTACATGAAGCACAATGTTACTGGGCTAGGAAAGGGAAATGAATCTGTTGATTTTGTCCTGGGAAACTATCTGACTGAGTTTAAGCTAAGACATCATACCTCAAGAAAGGCCAGTTCGATGATTGACGCTCAGCTTGAGCTCCTTCAACTTCCTCAGGCTGAAAGGGATGAATGTAGGATAGTAGACATGTGTCCAATTTAAAAAATAGCAGAGCTAGACCATGGTTAGATGTCTCATGTCTATAATCTAGCCCACCCTCTAACTCCCTAAGATTAAAGATATTTAGGAGTGGGCAAAAAAATTTCTTTTCTTTTGCTTTGTACATAAATAAATTGATTTGTTTGCTTTAATGCTTTGATTATTGATTTGAGGTTGTTCTATTTTAATTTATAGCTTTGATGATTTCTTTCATTTTCACCGCTTGGTAGTTCTTTTGGTTTTGAATAAAGAGGCAAACTTTTGGTTGCAATGGAAACATCAGGGTTCTTTATTAACTGAAATCTTGAGCAAAAGACTGTGCTCTGAAACATAGAATGTCTTCTAGTAGCAGTGTTCCTAACGGGCCATGCATTCATTGAAGTCTTACTTAACCCCTGTAAATAACTTAGAAGTAAAAAAGGTCTGGAATACTATTTCGAGGCTCCATCCAATTCATATCTTAAATATCCAAGGGGGTGACAGCGAAAGACCCACAGAAAGGAAGCAAGGTAAACAGTATATCATATATAAATGATCCCATGCCATAATTTCAGAAAAGCTAAAAGCTATCAAGAGTCAAAACTCCTTAAAAGAAACAAGACATATCAAAGCAAAGTATCAAAAGCATAAATTTCAAATTGCCGAAAGTTCCTCTAAGTCCGTGAGATGAAACGCCAATTCTTCTCTCACACAAAAGGGCACTATGGGATAGAGGAGCCTGAAGAAAGGCAAATGGAGGACTCAAAAAAGCTAAAGTTCTAATGGCACAAAAGTGCAATTGGCATGGGAATGAGGAACAAAAGGATAATGTTGTTTACTATTTGTTACAATCCTGTGGCGTCCAAGCATGAAACTACCTAAGGACGGGTAAAATAAACTTCATTTATTAGGCCTCAAAATAGTCATTTAGACTTGCAATGTTTCTGATGTTACCATTTCCCAAAGAATGGACTACTTCTCAATGGTTTAAATGCTTATGTTGGCCAGCCTAGGGATACAAGCATCTAGAAGATTTCAACTTTTATTCAGACAGTCTTGCACTAGGAAGGGGTTAATTCAGAAATCTGGGGTTCACCAGGTAGTCGCCAATTGTTGCAGCTGCAACGATTTCCCAAAATTCCAAAAATTTTAGGACCCTCCTTTTGCTTGAATTAGTTTGATTTTATTCTTGGATTTGGTCTAGGAACTTTTCAGAAAGACTTTGCTTATGCTTGGATTGATCTATAGCTGGTTTTCAATTTTTCTAAATGATTAAAAATTTCAATGATTGATCAAACCTTCATCATTTTCCTTTAATTGCGTTTTCATCGTGGCTGAATCGGAAGTGTATTTGTTTTTCCCCCCACCGTTGCGGATGTATATTCGGTTTTGACTTCGACTTTTCTCCCGATTTGATCGGTTTTAATCAGCTGCTTTTTTTATTTTGCATCGGAACTGTTATGACTTCTTCTTCTGCCGTTGCGGATGGCAAACCGCATTCTCTCCTGATTATGGCTTGTTGTTTTAGTCGAGCCCGTAAATCTTGGGCTGCTGCCATTGCGGCTGCAGGAAGTTTTCTCCTTCCGACCGTTTGAGTCATTTTACCTTCAACGTTGTGGAAGGTCGCACCTTTTGTAACTCCGTCGTTGCGGCTGCCGAATGCTTTTTCTTGCTGATCTCTTAGTGTTGTTGCTTCCGACTTAAGTCCCGACGTTACAGACGGTAGTACGCTTTACGGTTCCACCGTTGCGGATGAAGAAACACTGGCCCTTCTGATGCGTAGTCGTTTTGCTTCCAACTCAGACTTTTCCCATATCGGATCGATTTACCCTTCGCGGCTCCACCGTTGCGGCTCCCGTTTCACTATTGGCCCGATGATTTTCCGAGGTTTCGCCATATATATCTCCATGGATGGCCAAGCACTTTGGTCGTCCGCCGTTGTGGAAGGAAGTTTACTTTCATCTTCCGATCCAAATGTCTCCGATGTCCGATTTTAACTTTTTTCCTGCCACGAGAGTTTGACCATATGTATATATATGAGGTCGGGGGGTGCGTTGGATTATTCTATTGTTATTTGTCAACTGCCGTGCTCTGTCACTATCGTGTTGTCGATTGCTCGAGCTTGTTCAGACCCTACTGCCGGTACCCGCGTCCAAGTGGCAATTGTGGAAGCCCGACCGTCTTCATCCCACCATACACGCCGGTTACACATCAGTGCCAGGTAGGATTCTATTGCCTTTCCACGTTCCATTGAGCGTCTGGTGGTTGTTTTCCATGGTTAGGTTTTGCGGTTGTTTTTTTTCCCATAGTTGCGTGTATATATTTTGGTTCTTGGTGACAGTGCTGTCCGTGGGGATGGGCATTTTGATCGGCATAGTAGTTTTTCCCTACCGTCGCTGTCCTGCAACCTTGCGCATAGAGGATGAGGGGGTTTGGTGCAGACGCTCGTTATGCTGTCTGGGCCAAACCACCCTGTATGATAATATGGTGGGTTGGAATAGGTTCGCCGTGACCTTTTCCTTAAGGTTTGGGCTGTTTGTCCCGCTTAGTGCTCCCCGTATCTTTAACCCCCAGTCATTTTGCCTTTGCAGTCCCGCGCAACCAAATTTGTGTTCAGTTTTGAAGCCGGGCCGGGGAGGAGGGTGTGCCGCGACGCATAGTTATTGACCGTAGTTTTGCACAGACGATTTTTCTTTGATCAAGTGGACCATAGAAACTCGCATGGTGTTTTTGTTTTCCCGCACAGAGATTTGATAATGGCACCTGCAGAGAGCGGAAGTTTTAGTCATGTTAATGTAGATGTTTTCCGCTCGATTATATTGTTTTTCATCATGCTAGATATAGACAAAATCATTGAATAATGCTCATTGTGTTTCAATAGCTCTGTTAGTTAGGCCATTTTAGCCTAGGTATACACATATTTGCTTCACTAACTGATTGCTATCATGCTAAACACAGAAAAAATGACACACTGCACATTGATGTATACAAGTTTGTCACTCATCCAAAAGGGCTTAATTTTACAATTTTATGGCAGGAAGAATCCACAATGTCAAAGAGGCAAAAGAAGAAGGCCCCCATGGTCGAGGAAGAGCCCGAAGTAGAAGTTGTCACTAAAACTGAATACATATACGAAGACACTAAGTGCATTTCTGGTATCGAACCTGAATACCAGTGGTGGGAAGTATATAGATTGATCACCCACAGAGAGGTTCCTGACATGGGCTTAGAAGAAGAGTCCATATATGCCAACATAGAAAGATCTTCACTGATGAAGATCGCCACCGGACCAGAGTTGTTCCCGTGCTCTGAAGTAATCGGATGGATTCTGCCATGGGAAGATGTCACAACAATGATTTTGGAAAATGTTGAAAGACAGGGCTATGCTGCATATAGCCCTGGATATGTAGCGTTGGCTTACCACTTGCCAGAAGCCCAAGTATTTTTATCTGATGATTGGCTGAACAAAATTAGAATGGACCTGGTAGAGACTCTTAAAAGGATGCTGTTGTAGGGAAAACATTACAGATATAGACCGATGGGTGATTACGATACGACAAGCTTAAGGGCTCCTTATGGGTTCATAGCTTTAATGCTGATTTTGGGAGAGCCCATGGAAGGCTCTTCAAGTTAGAGTGGATACCCATCATTTTTCATGTTGCAACCCAGGGGACAATTTTCAACTGGGGTAGCCTTGTATCAAATAGTATTTCGGCTTGCTTGGCCTCAGCTTTGGGAGGAGTGGCCCAAAAGAGGTCTGAGTTCTATATGAGTTCCATACTCATCGATTGCATATTGTGTAATCAGCCTTTCCCCGGACTCAGGTGCATCTGGGATAGGGAAAGAATGCCTGTCTATGCTGCCTATAAACTGTTGTGGGCACACAAATATCACAGTCATTATCGAGAAGTATGTGAACACTTTATCATGCCCTTATACACACTCATTTTCCTGAAGGAGTGTGATTGTATGTCAGAGGAGGCATTGCAAGTAATAGAGGAGTATGCAGACTACTATTTGACTAAAAATGGCCTGTACTTCAGGATGTTTGGAGGTTCGAGAGCACCTTCCCTGCTTCCCAAATATGCAACTGATTACATTATTCACAAGGAGGAAATCAGACAAGTATTCCTGGATGGAATAGGGAGATTTCTATTTGAACACAAGAAGACCACCTATCCTCCTTTGCCCTTCATGTTAGGAAGCTACAAGTTTACCAGAGTGAAAAAGGCTGATGAATTTGTAGAAGAACTGGAAAAGTTCCATTTTGGAGAGATGTCTTTCCGTAGAAACGATACTCACGGTAAAGTAGCTGAACATTGCAAAGCAAACAATGTGCATTTTGAGTATGCCCACCATTGGGATCGGGAAGAATCCATCTTCTGAAATGCAGTAAACATGACAGCCTTGAGAAGAAGGTTCAAGAAGAAGATCACCACCAAAGGTGGGAAAGGAGACGAACAAGCAAAGGCTGAGGAAGAAGCAAAGAGAAGAAATGAGGAAGCCCAGAGGTTGGCACAAGAATCTGCAGGGTGGCTACACACAGAAGAAGAAGAAAAAAGGAAGGCTGCTCAGGAAGCAACTGAGAAAGCAGAAGAAGATGCAAAGAAAGAAGAAGAAGAAAAGAAAAGGAAGCTGGATGAGGAGCTTCAAAAGCAAGAAGTTGAAAGGCTAAAGCCAACACAGACAGAACAGTCAGCTTCTGAAACAGCTGCAGGGAAGACCCAGGACGTTGAGAACCCCGAGGTTCAGGACCCACAAGTACTTGCTGCCAGCACACCCATGGTCCCCACTCTCAAGCTGGTCCCCTTTGTACAGAAGGTGGGTGAAGAAATCTCGGATTTCAACACTGTTTATTATGATAGGGCAACAAAGAGAATAATGAAGAGAACAGAAAGGAAATTTGAAACATAAGGTCTGCCTAGTAAAATGATAACGGATACGCCTGTTATGTTGGGAATAGACCAAGATCCGAGATTCACCATTAGAGCCGGAGTAGCACTGATTCAAGCTTCAGAGGATAATGTGGGCAGGATTATAATAGACTTAAAGCTATCCAAAAGTTCTTCTGCTCAATTGAAAGACACCTTGAAGAAAGAGAGAGAGGAAGGAAATAGGTTGAAGCAGAAGTATGAAGACATGCAGAGGGAGATAAAGGATTCTAGGGCTGAATTGGAGGCCTTCCAAGTATTAAGACAGTTTATGGAAACTACACAGGAGGCTCTGGAGAAAGTGCAGAAAGAATGTCAAGAGCTAAGAAGTGAAAAGGAACAGCTGCTGGGAAAGGTAGAAGAGCTAGAAGAGCAGCAAAAGATCCTCTTGGAGGCCAATGAGTTGCACACCTAAGAATAGGAAAAGAAACATCAAGATCAGATTTCCTCTCTAACAACTGCTCTAGGGGAAGCAAGGGAGCAGCAAGTTAACCTTCAACCATTCAAAGAGCATGTCTTGGCCTAGAAGGCTAAAATGATGCAGCTACAAACTGCTATAGAAGGAGAGAGGTGTAGAGTACTGCAGATAGATAGCCGATTGGAGGAAATTTTGGAGACCTCCTCTTACTTTGTAGATCGATCTCAGGATGTCCTCGAAGTCCTGACCGCAAGAATGGCAAGGCTGGAAAACAATGAAGAAACCCCTGCAGAACTGCCATCAAAGGATACACAGGCCCTCAAGTGGGATTATGACTTGCTGGAATTCGCTATAAATACCGTGGAGGATTTCAAAAAAGCAGTTAAGAAGACGAAAGGAGCATGCATCGAGTTTTTCAGAAGGCTTCTCGTCACCTACAACCGGTGCCAGATAGAGGCCGAGCAGAGGCTTGAGGTTTTCCCGGATCACAACGCCTTTGTAGAGCTGTTGCAAAAGAGATACCAGGAGGACGAAGCCAAAGTACAGCAGATTAAAGCACTGAATGATCAGATCTTGAGAAGCGAAGTAGATCATTCAGCTATCAGCATGCAGCTTTTGAAGGATCAGCTTCGATTGAGTGCAGCCAGGATTGAGGCTATAAAGAACCAGGCTGCTAAGTTTGAGATTAATATTTAATTTTTAGAGCCTTGTGCATTTGAGGGCATTGCCACTGAAGCTTCGGCATGGAAGAAATTTCTAGATGCCCAAGTGGGACCCTCCTCGTAAAGGATTGGTCAATTTTTGTAATATGTAACATTTTGTAAAAAACCTTTGAGAAAAGTCAAGCGTTGGGAAACGAAGAGTTGGGAAGCCCAAAGGTTACTTTGGGCAGCCCAACCATCTCACCTTTTTGTATAAATGTAATAGACTAAGAGGGAAGAGGGGCTTTTTCCCAGTTAGACATGAAAATCTATATTGTAAGAAGAACTATTTCTCTTTGCAATAAAGAAGTATTGTTTTCCTGTTGGAGGAAGATGGGTGGCATTTTCAAGAGTTATGCTGTGGATGGCTGAAAGATGAACTATTCTGTTTTTCCAGCTTTTTGTCCATTAACCGTGAGATCGTTCTAACTCTCAGAACCTATGTTCTTGTTTAAATGATTTCTGGTTCATTTTGTGGAATTACCACCATGAGTAATGTATGCTATTCATAAAACAATTAGCTAACTGATTGCTGAAATATATTTAATCATTTAGGTGTTGTAGGAAGAAATATTAGCTATCTGTAATTTCTCTTTATGATACATGCACAATTCACATTACTCACAAATAAGTTAAAGTTTGCTCCCCGGGGATAGATAGATAGATAGTTAGTTTTATTTCTGCACATGTGATTTAGATGCTTGTGAGCC
Source organism: Pseudotsuga menziesii (assembly GCA_001517045.1). Lineage (NCBI taxonomy): Eukaryota > Viridiplantae > Streptophyta > Pinopsida > Pinales > Pinaceae > Pseudotsuga > Pseudotsuga menziesii. Next base: position 409,070 of record LPNX010887289.1, on the reverse strand, counting down.
TAAGACGAGAGGTAAGAACCTGCGCATCACATTGTGAACGCTCCTTGCATCCTCATCATCCTGCATGGTTAATTAGGCATATGCATATCATACTTAAGTCAAAAAATACAAAAAATATACACGGTGTACCGGGCCGCAACCGGTAAAACCTTTGTTTTGGTTACTTTGACCTACGGTAGCTGGACCACAAACCGGACGAATTCCCCATACCAAACAGTCACGGGCTAGTTGGGAACATTGACTGGGGAGAATCCCTTTCTATTGTTGCCTACGAATTTCCAGGCCTCAACAACCTGTTATTTCAGAAACTGAGTTTTTGGAGGCTTTTATGAGCATGAAAGCCATGATGGAAATTCTACTCGATGAGCGAGCATAAAGGAAGAAGAAAGAAGAAGGATCTTCATCCAAAGATGCAGAAGTGAAGAAGGAAGAAAAGGGTAAAGGAGTAGGAGGTGATGGTGATCCTCCTGAAACTAATCAAACTTTCTCTTCTTCTCATACTTCTCATTCGAATAATGCAAATCCTAATATGCCTTATGTCAAATTGGATGTTAAATTTGAATTGCCAATTTATAATGGAGATTTAGATGCTGAAAAGTTAGACAATTGGATCAAGCAGCTTGAAGTATATTGCAGGGTGCAGGGAATTAATGATGACCCTTCCAGGATTCAATTGGCCACTTTGAGAATGAGTGGTATGGCTCTTACTTGGTGGGAGAGCCGCGATTCAGCAAGATCTTCGAAAGAATGGTAAAATTATTTCAATTTGAATGAATTCATTGAAGTATTAAGGAAGCAATTTTATCCTTTAGGACATATTCAACAATTAACCATGAGTTGGCAAATGTTTAGACAAGCTAAAGGACAAAGCATTCAAGATTATACTCATGAATTCAGGAAGAGGGATATTGCATTGAATGTTTCAATAGATACACAGGAAACTCTTCTTAAGTACATTGGTGGCATGCATTCTTATTTGAGACATACTTTGTTGATGTTTAACCCCAGTAATTTGGATGATGTATGTGTTCAAGCTACACATTTAGAAGCTAGGGGTAAGCATGCTAAACAATTCGAAAGGTAAAGATAAGGGGAAAAGGAAGATGACTACTGTTAAGAAAGAGGGTGAAAATCCTACATGTTCGCATTGTTAGAAGGGATATGATCTCTTTAAGTGTTGGAAACTTCATCCAGAGTTAAGGCCAAAGAAGTACGGAGGAAACAAAGATAAAGGCAAAGCAAAAGCTACTACAGCAGTTATTCAAGACTTGGGATCCGACTCAGGTGATGAAACAAAGGTTACAGCTGTCGGAATCCAGGGTAAGAATAAAAGTATCTCACTTCCCATTGATGCAAAATCAAGTTCTAGCGCAAGTACAAATATGCCATCTACCTTTAAGCAAAATGATAAAAATAGAAGTGCACTGTTTCATGTTCGTGTCATTGCAAATCACACAAAGATTGATACATTGTTTGATAGTGGTTCACAAGTAAATCTGATATCAAAAGAAGTGGTTAAGAAATTGCATTTAGTGACTATGCCTCATGAAAAACCCTATCCTCTTGGTTTGGTTACTAAAGATACACGATTGCAAGTTACAAAGAAATGTGTTTTGAAATTTGCAATCACTGAAAAGTTTATGGATGAGGTAGAACTAGATGTAGTACCACTTGACATTTGTGGAATAGTACTTGGGAGTCCATATTTGTATGAACGAAAAGCAGTCTTTTATAGAGAGTAGAATAAGTATCATCTTTTTAAAGATGGTGTGGAATATATTGTACGAGCACATAAGATAAGAAAAAACCTAGCAATAGTTTCTGCAGGACAAATGAAGAGGCTGGTAAATGCTAGTAAGAATTTTGTGTTAATGATGGTTAAGATGAAAAATGATGAGATCTCTAAGTATTTTGAGGGATGTGATCCTAAACATAAATCTGAGCTGATTGAAATCATTTCTGAGTATGATGATTTGTTTCAAGATCCGAAGGGGTTACCACCAAAGAGAGAGATTTAGCATGAGATACATTTGTAGCAGGATGTGCCACTCCTGAACATAGCCATGTACCGAATGTCTGTAATGCAAAATGAGGAAATCAAGAAGCAGGTTCAAGAGATGATTGAGAAGGGGGTCATCCGGCCAAGTACTTCTCCTTGTGGCTCTCCTATAGTCTTGGTTCCGAAGAAGGATGGGTCTTGGAGGATGTGCATCGATTATAGGGCCCTTAACAAAATCACCATTAAAAATAGGTATCCCCTTCCTCACATTGATGATTTACTTGATCAGTTGAAACATGCAACTTACTTTACAAAATTGGATTTGCGTAGTGGGTATCATCAAATCCAGGTTGCTGAAAATGATGCCTGGAAAACAACGTTTAAAACAAAACAGGGTTTCTATGAATGGCTTGTGATGCCTTTCGAACTCTGTAATGCACCTGCTACTTTCATGCAGGTCATGAATGATGTCTTTCGTCCATTCATTGATGATTTTGTAATTGTATATCTGGATGATATCCTAATGTTTAGTAAAACCTGGGAAGAGCATATTGTACATGTGAAGAAAGTTTTAGATGTACTGAGGAAGGAGAAGCTTTATGTAAAAATGTCTAAATGTGAGTTTGCTAAAGCTTCTTTAGTATATCTGGGCCATATCATTGGTGGAGGCCACCTGCGAGTGGACCCAGCCAAGGTTGCTATCATTGTAAACTGGCCACGGCCTAACACCGTTACTGAAATCAGAAGTTTTCTAGGTGCGGTTCAGTATTGGAGGAAATTCATTTCTGGGTTTTCCTCCATTGCTGCGCCATTACATGCATTGACAAGCGTCAAAGAGATTTTCTAGTGGGGAGGAAAGCATCAAAGAGCCTTCGACACTTTGAAGGAAAGGATTCGCACAGCCCCAGTTCTAACATTGCCATATTTGCAGCAGCCATTTGAGATCGAAACCGATGCCAGCGGGTTTGCCATGGGAGCCATTTTGATGCAAGGGAGGAAGCTAGTCTGTTACCATTCAGAAACGTTCTCTATTGCGGTAAGTAACTATCCGACTTATGACAAAGAGTTGTATGCTTTAGTACAGAGTGTGAAGAAGTGGAAACATTATATAATGGGAAAAGAAACAGTTATACATACTGATCATCAGCCACTTCAATATTTACAATCTCAAACTAAAATACAACAAAGTAGGCATTTAAGATGGATGGAATTCTTACAACAGTTTCATCTTGTAATTAAGTACAAAAAGGGAATTCATAATAAGGTAGCAGACATGTTATCAAGGCCTCCTACAAATGCTTCAATCATTCTTCAAAATAGTTCATTAACACATGAAAGTTATATTGAACAATATGCAGAAGATAAAGATTTTAAGAAAGTATATGCATCACCAATACATGGTAAACAGGAAGAGAACCATTATGTGCATAATCAACTCTTGTATCATCTCAGTAAACTCTGTATTCCAGAGAAAGAGAGAGTGCGTGTGATTCGAGGAGCACATAGTTCATTGATTGCTAGACATTTTGGAGTAAGTAAAACACTGTCGTTATTGCAGAATCACTGTTATTGGCCTCAGATGCAAGAAACTGTAGCTAAATATATACGAGGATGTGTTATGTGTGCAACAAGTAAGCCTAGCAATAGGAAATTGGGTTTGTACACACCTCTTCCAGTTTCTTCTCGTCCTTGGGAAAGTATTTCTATGGACTTTGTAGGAGGACTACCTATATCTAGAAAAGGGCATGATTACCTATATGTTGTTGTGGACAGATTCAACAAAATGTGTATCTTAATGCCATGTAACAAATAGATCACTGCTGAAAAAACAACTCATCTATTCTTTCAGAATGTTTGGATACATTTTGGGCTACCCATGTCTATTGTATCTGATCGAGATTCCCGATTCTTGGGAGAATTCTGGTCAACTTTATGGGAGCTTATGGATACCAAACTTAAGAAAAGTACAGCTTTTCATCCACAGACCAATGGGCAAACAGAGGTAGTAAACAGAATAGTGGTTCAGCTGCTCAGAGGATATTGTAGTAAACATCCTAAAATTTGGGATGAGCAGTTGCAGTATATACAGCATGCTTACAATCATGCAGTTCATTCTTCCACGAAAAGATCTCCTTTTGAAACTTGTTTTGGTTATCTGCCAAAAACACCTATGGACTTATCTTTTGGCAAAGATGCAGTGGATGGACATCATGACACAGATAAAGCTCTAAGATTCATCCAGAGGATCCAAGCGGTGCAGCAGGTAGTTCAGGAATAGTTGGAGAAGAGCCAGGCAAAGTACAAAGCCAGCCATGACAAACATTGAGTTGATCATCAATTTCAGGTTGGTGACAGAGTTTGGCTACATATCACCAAAGAAAGAATGAAAGGTGAAGGTAAAAAGCTTAAGCCTATCAGGTATGGTCCTTTTGAGATCTTGGAAAAGATTGGTACTAATGCTTTTCGTCTGAATTTACCTCCATACATGCAAATTTATTCAGTTGTCAATGTTGAGAATCTTAAAATGTATGAGCCTCCTATGATCATAGATGAGGAAACTAACATACAGATTCCTTCAGTTGATGATATGGCACCTGAATATATGAATGAGTTGCAGGATGATGTTATTCTTGACAGAAATGTAAGGACTTCACGAAGGAGGAATTCCGAGTACCTTCGAGTGGGGCTTAAAGGCATGCATCCCAGCAAAGCAAGATGGATGGAGATTGGAAAAGCGAGGGAGTTGTACCCTCACTTATTTGCAGAATAACTCAGGCTTTTGGTGGTCCAAAAGCTCTCCAATGGGGAGGAATGATCCGGTGGATTATTCATCTTCAAAATTAGACTGTTCCAACATGGTACAATAGCTATTAATTTATGGTTCAAAGAACATAACATATGCTAAACATAGTGCGCGACTATCCTTAAGGACCGCGTGGTCCGACATAACATCGCGCAGCTTGTATGGGCCGCACAGCTTGCATGGGCCGTGCAGCTTGCGCAGTATGGGCCACGCAGTTTGTGCACCATCAAGAGGTAATCTAAAATGGTTTGTGGCAAAGCCGTGCAGCCACATATGCTGCGACATTGGTCATATGCTGCGATGCTGTGACATTGGTCATATGCTGCGATGCTGTGACATTGGTTATATGCTGCGATGCTGCGACATTGGTCATATGCTGCGATGCTGTGACATTGGTCATATGCTACGATGCTGTGACATTGGTTATATGCTGCGATGCTGCAACATTGGTCATATGCTGCGACATTGGTTATATGCTGCGATGCTGGGACATTGGTGAAGTTGGTGGTGACCTCAAAGGGTTACGTTACATGTGGCATAGCCCGGTTGCAGGTTATTGCAATGTGTTGTGAGTCAACACATGTGCGTGGATTTAGTAGCAACGTTTCAGGGATATGGAACGTCGTGGTAACATAACGCTTGTGCAGCGATTTGGCGGGATTGCATGGTTCAGTTTATCATATGGTTGTAACGATAATAAAGAAGATAACAGCTATGATGATAAAGACGAATCGAACCCGTTACTTATCCAAAACGTTAAATAGAGGGTTTTCTGGCCACATTAGGGGACAGAGGGAGAGATTCAGATTATGTTAGAACACAGAGCTTCGTTTTTCGGTGATGAGAAACTTGGGGAGTTACTTCGAAGTGCCCAGATGCTGTTTCTTTTTGAAGTCGACATTCTCTATTATAATTTAGCTTTCTTTGCCTTTTGAAGGCTAATTGTAATTTCCAGAAGAGAGGTCTTAAAGACTTTGTACATCATTCTGTTTATAGTTGCTGAAGTTGATTCCATAACCATTTTTGTACCATCTTAAAGAGATTAATTGGATCGGTACCCATTGGAGAGGGACTCGAAGACGTAGCCCAGTGGAGGGGGTGAACTCCATTATCAACTTCTGTTTTGTGAAACTCTGATTCTGTGTTTGTTTTTCCCACATCTGTTTAGCAGTTTTTGCTTTTCATCTTCTGTTCTAAGCATTTAATGTCTGTTAATGCTGTTTTCATGAACTAAGCAAACTGATTAAACGCATTCATTAAACTTTTTAATGCACATAAGTTGAAATCCGACAAATCAATTGTTTTCCAAGCAGATCTGTGATTATGATTTATTTTGCTAGGTAAATGTGAAGGAAATTTAACATGGCATGCCTTCAGTGAAATTTTAATCCTTTAGATGAAAAAATTTCCAAAAGTGTTAATGTATAAATTATTCACGAACAACATAATCATTAAATTGAGAATTCAAATGATTATATATTTATTTTATGAAAATGTTTATGTATAAATGACTGGAGACGGAGAGTGTGTGTCTTTAAATTTTTCTTGTGAGCGGAATTAATGGGTAAAGGTCCCATGGATGATATGAATAGCAGAGAGGTAGTTCAATATCATCCACAGGCAGTGACTAGATTCAAGAAAATCCCCACAAACAGAGCATCAATGTCATTTATAACAATTGGGACTCGGTTTTTTATGAAATGACTATTTTAGTCACTTCCTTCATAGAGTTTTTTTTCTGCTAAACCAATGTGATTTTTAAGAAACCAAGAGAGGTTTTTCTTCAAAACGGGAAAATATAAAAAAAATCCTCTCATATTTTACATAGGTGTCATGGTTCAAGTGAATCGAATTGATATTTACAGGTCAATTTTCCATAAATTCAAAATACGGTCTGACTCATCTGATTAAAGTACATATTATGAAGAGATGGATGGGAATATAGAAAAATGAAGACATGGGTTTTGTTGGGCACATATGGAACCACAAAATCCTCTCTCATAGTTCACACATCTATCAACAATTGAGATATGCGGGTAGAGGTCTGGATCCTATTTTTCATCAATCTATCTCTTGAAAGAGGTGAAATTATGAAGATTAGGGGGCAACTGGGTATTTTTTTAAGGATTCTAATAATATACTTAAGTATAGTATTATAAGCTATTGTTTTGGATTGAAAAAAACATATTTATAGATAGGTAGGCGAATATTAAATATGAAACATAAAATTAACACCGAAATGTGTAAATTTTGGTGAATATTATGATAAAAAACATATTTTATGTAAATATAGGCGATATTAGACACTAAAGTGACCAAATAATGAATTTAAATTTTGCCCCTAAAAATTACCCTGGGGGGCAGCTGCATAAGAGTAAGTGTTTGCAATGAAGAAAGGCTCATTCACCTCAGTTGTTGAAGAACAATTCAAGGCAGAGTCAGCACAAGACCATTGGGGGTGCTCTAAAATGTCATTTTCAACTAGAAATCCTAAGTCCTAGATGCCATATTTGTTGTTTTGATCAAGCATGAGCATCATCGCATGCTTTCCCAATTTGTTTGTGATAATGGAAAATCTGCCACATCAGGAATTTGCAGGATTTTGATTCCCATGTTGTAGCTGATTTTGGCGTTGTTTAGAGGTTGGTCTTGAGAGAATATTACACTATAAATGTAACCTTAATAGAGGAAGAAAGGGTTGGAACTTTCATTCAGAATCCTTCTATGCTTGGGTTTTGTAGCTCTGACATTTTCTTGGAAGTATTAATGAAAAGTATTTTCTGAGTTTTCTAAGATTCATCAAGTTGTTCCATGTTCATTTGTGTTTTCCTTTATTTCACATTCCCATGTATGTGTATTGCTTCTAATATATTTCTATATTGTATGTAAGGAATTGTCATGCCCCCTCCCCTCTACCGGAGAGAGGACGCGACTATTGCTGTTATCAATCTGGGAACTAGCCCCATAGCGTAAAATAAAATGCATTGAACTCAAGATACACAGATGCATAAAGAATTAACATTCAGTGGAAGCAAATTATGTTTAATTCAAGCATTCGACACATTTTAACATGTTCATCATAATTCACATAAAAAATACAGTTCAAATGGCTAATTACACAAGAATACTTATCTTCGAATGAAGCTCCCCGCAACCAACTATGCTGCTGCAACGTTCCACCCAACCATAGGCTAGTGTGCTCATCGATCTCTCAGCATCACTGCCACACCCGAGCTGGGTATGATTCCCCAAGGAAAAGGAAACTAAGCAAGCTCACACATAGCCAAAGATATGTCAAAACTCGGTCAAGCCAAAGCTATGTTTGGGTTTATCAGACTGCCAAGAGGATGGAAAGGCTTGTTTTCTAAGCCAGTGAGCTCAACCATAGAGCTATGGACATCTACACAAGATCTGAATTGGATTTCCTAACACATACACACCCAACACAAGGAATCATCCCCTTCTCTACTCTACAGTCCCTTAGGGTATGCATTCCCTTCAAGTGCTATTTAGGATGTGCAATAAGGAATAATCATCCCTCAAGATCCCTCAGTGAGGTTCCTCATGCACTAGGTTTATCAAGCAATTCACCTCTTCCACTCTTAACTGGTTCAAACCCAAAGTAGGGTGCATAACAGTTTAGACCAAATCAAAACACCCATAACAGAAAAAGTACATTTGCTGACAATTTACAACACGTGGGCAACCAAAAATGAATTTCAAATGGGGAAAAAATACCATGGTGAGGAAAACGATTTCAGACCTGTTCTATTGTTCCATAGAGGCAAAATCGACCTCTACAAAAACCCAACTCAGCAAATCAATTTTAGAAAATAGCTATGAGGATTTCGGGGCAAAAACGACCTCTACCAAACCCAAAAATGTGAATCTTCTTTGCCCACGATTTTTTAGGACATTTATGGCATTACGAGAGCCAAAACGACTGCCATAAACTCCCAAAACAAAAATACTCCTTTCCCACTTGTTTAACAACACCCAAAATGGATTTTCTGGGTATGTGAGATAAGGAAAATGAGCAAAAACGTGAAGGATGAACATACAGGAAGCTTCAGCTACATGGAGGAAACCAACGTGGAGGAGAATGGTGAGGTAAAAATGGAAAGCGTGGGTGAATGGAAGAATGGCATACGTTTTTGGGCATTTTTCTTGCCAAGGAAGTTATAACATGTTTTTCCAAAAATGGGTCCTCTTCCCAATTCGAATTTGTGCCCATACTCTTCTCACTCCATGCAATTAACCAACTCAACCACATTCTGGCAGAATTTGATGATTGGGGAAAAGAAAAAATGGGTGATTGAGGGTTTTATGGGTTCTCCCTTTGACATTTGGATTTTCCCCATTGGCCCAAAGGTTTAAATAATTTCTCTCCCTATTCCTTAGGAAAATCATGCCCCTATCTCTTTTAATGTTGCATAGACATAACTGGTTGTGGGTATTTTAACTAAAATGCATATTTACATGATGCCAAAAATTATAATGTGTCAGATAGCATGATATACCATCGGCAATGATTTTAATTGCCCAAATATAAAACATTAAATCGATGGTAGGGATTTTGCCTTTAGCTCCACACCACAATTAATTACAATATATACATCATATACATTTTTAATGCAAACGGGGTCGAAACCGGTGTGTTACAGGAATTCATCCTTGTTAGATGCTCCTTATATCTAAAATTGTATTTGTTGTGTGTATAATGAATGAGATGGAATTCATACTTAGATAGATGCCCCGTTTCAGTTATTAGCCTCTATTGTTGTTTCTACTAAAGGTGTTCTAAGAGATTCATCCATAGACAAGTGCATATTGTTTCACTAGGCTTTCTTCATTTCAATATGTCGTTACATCAAGCTATTAGACTGAATATAACAACCATGTTGCCTCAGATTACATATGAGAATCAACACTCATTATTGCTATAAGTCCCTTGAATATCTTCAGGTTGTGACTCCATTTCCCAATGGTACTTCTTGTTTGTCTGTCTTACCATCTTTAAAATTACAAATTTTATGTTCTTATAAGATATCTAGCCATCTTATCACTGGCTTAAAGCTATATGTATATGTGTATGAGTTTGTGACATAGAGAGAGCCCTCTCTGACTGTATAGGCTAGAATACAATCTAAATATTGGTTTGAAATGGTTAGGGCCAGTGATATCCTACCACAACCATAGGAAAATCATTGGGTGATAACAGTTTGCATCTCACTTAGATTTGCTTAGCGGTGTGCTATTTATGTGCTAGCTTGCTCTAGGGTTCGTAATTAGTTGAGTCTTGTTATTTTTGTGAATTCATTGTGGATTGAGTTTTGGCACTCTATCGATCTCGACATCTAGAAGGGATTTAGCCTTGTGGGTCTCCTCCTCCTCCAAGAAAGAGGACTAGAAATTCTAGGCGTACTTATACACACCACTCTCATCATGAGTGCTACATCTGAGAGCACGAAGATCCCTCCTTCTCCATCCTATGGAATGGAGAATGTGACCATTGCGAAACTTGGGACTCTGGTTGACACCAACCCTCACTAGGCTGGTACTTCCTACAATTCACAACCCCAGCTGTCAGACTTTGCAGCTTCTTATCAGATTTATTCCTTGAGAAGGTTGAGTGGTAGACTCAGCATGTTCCCTCTAGCATGGGTCCCTTTAGATTTTGCATGCCATACCTTACTAATACTTTTATTTCATCTGTCGTTGGTCCTGGTATAGATCCTGGAGTTGTGCCTAGGGGCACTACCATCCCTTTCCATGATGATAGATTTGGTAGTGGTCATATTGCACCTTCCACTCCATTTGTTGGAGGATTTTCATACCCCTCATTCAAACATAACACTGGTGCTCACTTTCATGGAGGTGACCCTAGATATGTGAACGTTGGAGGCACAGGTTATATTCCATCCTATGCTCCATCATCTACCATGCTTGTTCCATCAAATGCCTTTCGAGAGAGTGGCAATGACCACATGTGACATATGTCTATTATTCCTATTCATGGCCATTGTACTAGTTTGTATATGGAGACTGCTATACTTCATATTTGCAGTCTCAAGCTGAGATTTACCATTGTATTGTATTGATGAGTAGATGATTTTTCCACCTGGGTCTACATTTCTCCGTTTCTGGTATTGGTATAATGTATTACGGTCATCATGTTACCCCTCTTACCTCACACATTAGGGGGCATCTGTTATAGTTGATTTTACCACACTTGGTATATCATGTGTTTTTTGGCCTTCCTTATCCCTATGTAGATTCTTTGGACCCCCTTTTTTCAAAATAAACTTTGATGCTCCAAACAATCCCTTAAAAAACTCTTTTTTATTGGTATATGTGGGTCGCCAGCTTATAGATCACGTGTACTCACAGCTTACTCCACTATGACCTGCGTACATCGGGAAATGTGCCCAAAAATAAAATATTTAGGGTTTTCTCATCAAGTAACAAATGACTTGACTATTGGCCTTCCATACATTTCCTTGAAATGCTCTGACTCGACCCTTCACTTCCTATTGAAAGGATATATATTGAGCCTCTTGGATGCATTAGAGGAGGAAAACTGGTGAGAGCAAAGAAACTATAGTGGATTTGTGCCCCAATCTTGTATACTTGAGTCTCCATCCCTTTGTCCTTTGAGCACCCATTGATTCTCTTCCCAAGCTTGCCATTGTCTTGTGAGCTTGTCATTGATATGGAGGATTGAAGTGGTGGAGGCCCAGGTGGAGCACTCGGTTTCTCGATTTCGACGAGGTGCCGACTAAGTTTGTTTCCTATATCTCTATTTATACTTAATATAAATATCCATTTCTCGTCCATTTCATTTGTGTAACTATGAATATTCTTGTCCATGGATGTAGTTGCTTTGATTA